>JAKTQM010001309.1:27657-41958 GCA_030558825.1 Blastobotrys niveus
AATCGAGGCCACCAATCATATCTACCTTGTTCTTGTCGTCACATAGATCCAAATAGGTCGCTAGTTTTTGAAAATGTTTGTTAGTGTGACAGATCGTGGTAATCATTTTTTTATCTCTCGATCTTTGATTGATGAGAGGTGCGTGTGGGGGGGAGATGATGCCATTCATACCGTAGACTTTCTATATGTGATTTGTTAAATAATGCATATGCTGAAGACACGAATGCCACAAGTGCTATTATTATGCTCTGCTTCTTCAGCAGAATCATTCTCTATTAAATCAATGGAGATGGAGATTTAATCGTGTGTGTCGCGCGCAAGGAAAAAAGAAGAGAGCTCTGCCAGGTATTTTTTTTGGTGTTGTGTTTAGGGGTACTACCGATACGTCTGAGCCGCAGCTATGCCTGATACCGGGTCAAACTTGAGAACCTAAAGCCCCATGGCCCTAATTTCTTAGATATTGTCCATTGTGATTGCGCCTTCTTTATTCTCGAACACTCTAGTTTGTTGAATATCGCGAATGACGCCTCCAAACGGACTTGAAACTTCTGACGGCATCCAATGGCTTGGATACGGTATGTATGGTTGTGTGGGTTGTCTATATATAGACTGGGCATATATTCTACCAGAATAAACAAAACAATTATTACGTACACTTCGATTATATACTCGAATGGGTTATTTATTTCCACTTTATAGGCAATGAAGCTCAAAAGTTTCATGTTTTCATAACCCAATGCCTTTGAGCCGCTCTACTGCTCTATCGCATCGGGATCTTCCTAAACAACCACATTACAATAAACCAGATAACGAGAGATCCATCAAACACACATCGATTGTATACCGGTACTGCCAATAATTCGAAGAGGGGTAAACTGTCTGACCTGCTTTGTTTCTATAAGACCAAGATCGACACTCTATGTTTTCCCTCCGCGGCGCGCCTCACGTGGGTTCCCGTTTTGGGAAACATATAAACAAAATAAACAACATGCTCCGAAAATAATACCATCCTGGTAATGATTCACCGTTGGTCAGCGCTATTATTATGTGTGTCATTTTTTTTCCTTTAAAAGATCGTAAATGTCCAAGATGATTATAAATTATTATTTTTATTCTCCCCGAAACTATACTTTTCAATCTCAGATCTCTTTTTTTTTTTTCATAACAAAAACAGCTCCACAGAAAGAGACCTATAAGAACAACTTCTTATCCGCTGCTATTTTACTTATCGCTCCTATTTTACTTCACTTCTATCTAGTCAACTCTTTTCTATTTATTATAAAGTCATTCAACTCATCACAAAGAAATAATGTCTGAAACTCAAACACAACAAAAGCCTCAAGAATCGGTAACAGTACAACCGCTGCATCATGGTCTACAAGCCAACTTCAAAGACAAGTGTGAAGTTCACAAGAAGATGTTGCTTTCACAGACATCGTTTTGTTCTCCGTCAGATAACCCGTCGCCTTGCTCATCAAAGATCATGGAGCACAAACAAAAGCGGCTAGCTAAGTAAGTAATAGCACTCAACGCCACGATATCTGGGTCCAGTACTAACAATTCTTTATTATTTTTTTTTTTTCATAGAGCACGACTGAATATGCTAAAGTATGAACTCAAGGCGGAATCTTAAAAGCCCACTAGGGGTCTATATTGCTCTTGTTATAGTTATTTAATGGTTTGACGGTTACGAACATTTTTTCTTGGGTTGAAGGGGAATTGCATACACCAGCGATACTTCGATAAATGTGTAAAACAAATCGAGGTACGAACTTTGCTTGTCCTTCTAGGTAGTTTTTTATTTGTTTATATTTTTCTTTTCATTGGTATTAAGATATTTGTTTTTTGGTTTGTCTATTCCTTTCTCGTTCTTATCCAGGATAATGTTGTTATATCCTAATTTTCATGCACTGATAACCCTGGTTATCCTGCAAGATGCGTAAGCTTATCTATCGCCTTCTAGGCAGGGGTGTTTATTTCAGGTTTGTTTTGATAAACTCCAATTCTGCGGATCTTGAAAACCCTAAGAATGATTTCTGTATTTGGAAAGTACTTCATCATGTACAAAGCCCTAACGGTTAGGATAAGAACACAGAAAATTTCTGTGTGGCGCGCGCAAATATTTACTCTCTCCCTAACTCTAGGCGCTCGCCACGGAGTCGGGTGCAGGCATTTTTGGGAGTAGGATGCCCACAGCGAGTAGGCATACGCAATACTGTCCCGGGCGGCGCGCAAACCGACTCACGCATACCCAAACACCTCCCTCCTCCTCCTAACCCGGTGATTATTCTACTTGATCGAATCGACTTTTTTCTAATCCACCTACCAGTAGCACCAGCCCCCAACACACATACACAATGCGAGGTCCAGGAAAGCACCAAAAGAGGTGAGTTTGAAAGACGATATAAGCAAAATGATGATTGATTGTAATGCGAGAGGTTGATTTGATTGATTGAACGAATAGATGGTTGAACGTTTGAGCTCATTGTACGGTTTGAAAAAAGAAGCGACACATTTCAACAAGAAGCGATGATATTATGCGTAGACACTACAGTTTCGACATTTATACGATATATCACGACACTCTATTCATTCAAACTGAATGACAATTCGACCTAGTAATATGACGAATGTGTGATAATTATATTCATGTTCGTGAAAAATTTTCAAACGACAATATTTTCAGCCAGCTTTGCCTGTTTTTCCTTCAATCAATCTATACAGTTTCTTTCTATCATGTTCTCCATCATTTGCGAAAGTCCAAAAAGATTTTATATTGATTGCTAACATACTTTATTTTTTTTTTACAGATTGTCAGCTCCAAAACACTGGATGTTGGACAAATTGTCCGGCACCTATGCACCAAAGGCTTCTGCCGGTCCACACAAGGGTCGAGAATCCCTCCCACTCATGATCTTGTTGCGAAACCGACTTAAGTACGCCTTGAACGGTCGAGAAGTTCAATCCATTTTGATGCAAAAGCTTGTCAAGGTTGACGGCAAGGTCCGAACTGACACCACCTACCCATTGGGTATCATGGACACTGTCTCTTTGGAATCCACTAACGAACACTTCCGACTTATTTTGGACGTTAAGGGTCGATTCGCCATTCACCGAATCACCGCTGAAGAAGCCGAATACAAGCTTGGCAAGGTTGTCCGAATGCAAGTCGGCAAGAAGTCCATTCCATATGTTGTTACACACGACGGTCGAACCATCCGATTTGTTGACCCATTGATCAAGGTTAACGACACTGTCAAGATTGACTTGGCCACCAACAAGATCACTGGTTTCATCAAGTTCGAAGTTGGCAACATTGTCATGTGTACCGGTGGCCGAAATATGGGTCGAGTTGGTACCATCACCCACAAGGAACGACACGATGGTGGTTTCGATATTGTCCACGTTAAGGATGCTTTGGACAACACTTTCGTCACTCGATTGTCCAACGTTTTCGTCATTGGTGACTCCAAGCCTTGGGTCTCTTTGCCAAAGGGCAAGGGTATCAAGCTTTCTATCGCTGAAGAACGAGATCGTCGACGAGCTCAACAACAAGTTTCTTAAATTTGTGCCTAACTTGGGTGTTTATACTTATTTAAGAATATCTTGTATATATATATAAAAAACAGGAAAAAGCTTTCGAGAAAGTGAAAGGTTTGGTTTTTTAAAACCAGAGCAAAAAAAAATAATTTTATCCTCTTTCATATATCATATGTTAATGAATTGATCTTTGTGTTGTAACATTACTAAAAATTAAAAAAAAAAAAGACTAGCAACTGCCTGAAAAATATTTAGGTAGCAAATCAATAACACTGTCGCCTCCATATGGCTTGATTTCAGGGACTGGCTGGTTGAGCTTCTTTAATGCTTCACGAACAAATTTGATCATAAAGTCATTGAACACCACATCCACATGAGTATCTTCGCTGGTTAAATTGAAATGAGCAACCACATTTGGAATCTTGTACCGTGGCCACGCCTTGTGCGGCGTATCATCGCCGTGAGCATCCAAATCATCATGGGTCACGTACCCTCCAGAAAGTCGTGCTGCCACCTGGCTGAAGAACTTTTGATCTTTATTATTTGGACGGTAAATGTCGTACAAGTGTTCCCATGTATCTGGTGGGTTACGAGTATCTGGAGTGCCCATCTCGCTAAAATCAAGCTGTATCGATTTTCGTTCCTCATCTTCAATCAATACCCGGTCAAAGTCATTGAGCGCATCAAACAGCATCATTGCAGTAGATGATGCAACATCGGGAATGTACACCCAATTGTTTCTAAATGGTGAAACAATGTACCCAGAGTCTTTGGTAAATGGACCCTTGATAAGATCATACCGAATACCACCAGTGTTGGTCATAAACACACGTGGACCACGACTTGGAACCATAGGCATGATCTTGTCTGTGATTAACGAGTAAATATTGTATTCACTTGGATACGGTTCCCGGTCAATGTAATAGCTATGCGGAACGCATCCGTACACTTCAGTAAGGTTGAGTCGATGTCGCCATTCGTCAATGTCTCGAGAAACTTGTTCGCCCTGTTCGGTAGATAGCTGTTTACGTCCAGAATCCTCTGTATCGCTGAGAGTTGTATTCGAGTGGAAAGAGTACGATTCAACGTTACTGTCCATATATGTCCTGTGGAAAACTGGGTTTTGGTCTTTGTCATTAATCTTGTCTATGCTGGCCCATCCAATCGTTTCCATGAACCGGCCAGACTCGAGTCCAGTGGCACGGTCGTCATAAATAACATAATCTCGAATATGCGAATGTCCACCCAATAATTGAATAGGAACATCTGGCTTCTCCTTGCGAATTGCTGCAATCAGATGGTTAATTTCGGTAGACTGTCGTACTGGAATATGCGTTGCCAACAGCACCACATCACATTCTTGTTTTAAAGCGTCTTGGAACCAGTCTTCCTTGATCACATCCTCCACAAATCGGACTCTCGAGTTATTAGCACCAGGTAAAAAGTTGTACAAGAATCCAAATGTCAGCACCTTGTATCCACGGTTCTTTGTCGTGATCAACTTCCATTTTTCACCTACACTCTTCCATTCGCCCGTTTCGTCGTCTTTGAGATCAATGTTAGAAGTCAAGAATCGGTCGCCATAATGTTTCGCCAACAAATCGCGTTCCTGTGTCGCCACCTCAGCACTATAAAGTTCGTGATTACCCATGGTTACCACGTCCAAATCTGCCTTCATGAATACTCGTTGTGATACTTCACCATCAGGATAAGTGGCGTCGCTCAACCCGTTACCATCGTGGCGATCCCCCGTATCCACCAGCAATATATCAACTCCCTTTTCATCAGCTATTCGTCGCATATGTGTAGTGAACGAGATATAGTCACCCCAATCAGCGCTAAATTGTGATTGTAGTAAATGCCCTGGTAACCATCCATGTGTATCTGTGGTATGAAGGATGTTTAACTGGCCCCATTCTAATGACCGGAGCTTTGCTTCTACATTCTCCACAAGGCCAGAGTAGTGATCATCGTCATCGTCGCCTTCAGTTGATGGTAGTGTAAGGTCTGCATATGCTAGCTTTGATAGAAATAATAGTACAGAAAACACAAGGCCGATGGTACTAGTTCCCTGTCGGTGTGCCATCCAGATCATCCTGCCCTTAACTTAGTATGCAAAAAAAAAGAGAACGGGTGGGATTAATTAGGTAAAAAATAAAATGAACGTGTGTCTGGATAACGAAAGAAAAAAAGAGCAGAGTTGTCAGGTTTGATAGGCTATTCAAGTCAGTATTAGAAGCAGAACAAATGGTAGATGAGCGAGTGGAATGGAGAGGAGTGAAAGGGTCCAAAGATTAGAATCTGTGTTTTGCGCTCTAATCAAATCGGGCCAAAAGGAGGTACAAGGTCGGCTGGTGGTGGCGAGTACCTCTTCCTGCACGTGACACGACCAAGTACCCCAAGGCATATGCGGCTCAGTAAAAAGTAACCGAAAGACGACATTGGATGAACATACATGGACATATTCTGGCTCGGCAAATAATAAAAAAAATGATATTGATTGCTATACACCAGTGAGTTAGGTAAAGGGAAGGAGTATAATGATTACCTCTCGACACATCTAACTCCGCGCTAACCTACTTGGCTGTTTATGGTTACATGTCATTCCTGTCCTTTCAGTGGTTGCGTAGAAATGACATTGATAAGAGCATAATCATAGTGAGGTAACTTTGAGCTGAAAATCATTCATCTTCATAACTCACACACACCAATATGACTTGCTTCAAATAATGTAAAACTACAGAAAACAGGCACCCTAATAATTGGTATACACAAACAAGAATCGCAACACTTTAGCATATAGCCGTTAACAGCCAACGCGATTCATGGCCATCGTCTAGCAATATAACCATACATATTCAAATTATGAAAGACATGAAAGAAGTAAAGACGAGCCAAAGCTCCGAGATCTATGGTTTAGAAAGTCAAGCCGCATTTCTGTTCCAGGACGCCAAATTAAAGATGGTAGATTATATAAGCAAGCATAGTCATGCACGAAATATGAAAATATCCAAGACCTTCATGCAGATAAAGCCAAACATGATAAGTTTTCCTGTTTGGACCGAAGTGTGCAATTCCAATAGAACTACTCGACTGCGTATTTTCTGGACCTTATTCACTTGTAAAGCGGGATCATGACAGTTCCGCTATTTTACCCAAATTTGGCCAAGTGGAAAAAAAAAAAGGGCTGCAGACTTTGTGGGGCTCAAAACATTTCTATATCGCGCGCGCCACACACAGGGGGACAACAATTGTTTGATTAAACTGGTTACTACTTCTAATGACACCATTTTGTACAAAAGATGTATAAAAGGATTAACGCTACCTATGCAGACGGGTCGGAGAGGAACATTTTAACTCTGAGGAGGTCCGGTTGTCCTGTTGCGCATCGTTTCCAGCAAACTTCGGCTCCTGTACAGAAAGAGGCTGACATCCAGTTTGGCCTATTAGTCGACAATTTGGTCAGCCTTGGGGTGCCAAAAGATAAGATTAGCACTGGTAGAAAATGTAATTCGATCAGGAAGTTTTTTGTATGTTGCTGACCAGTCTAATGTTTCATCAAAGAAATTTGAAAAAAAGAAGACTAACTGACGCTGCTAGTACTGGCTATATTTCAAAACCGACGACAGTGGGAACAGGAGCTATTGGTTTTCTTTCAACGAGAATGATGTGAGATGTTATGTACGTGAAGCAATCGTTCCGGATCCTAGTACAGTTCTGATAACGAAGACATGTACTGTTCGGGACTTGTGCTATAGTTTGAATGCAATTTTGAAGAGAATACGGGAAGTCAAAACTCTGGTTTCACAGAAATCGGGGCGATGGAAACGATTAGCACTGTTATTGAACCAAGCAAAAAAATGTGGGTTGTATAATCATGAAGACCTCAGCGAGTTGCAAGCCTTAAACGGTGCGACGTTCATTACTGTCTTAAATGATGAGTTAATCCTGCAAGAAAAAGGAAATGACGAATGTATTCTTCGGCCGTCAAATGACAGCAAAAAAGTCCCTCAGCTGTCAGATAAACGCAATTCATCAATATCTAAAAAACAAGCTGTGTTACAGATACTGTCAGATACACGGTACATATCGATCCGTGAGATTCAATGTTTTCATGTTCTGGACGAGTCGGGGTGGGACACGTTCCCGCTGCACATGTTTGTATGGTATGGCTGTGAACGGGTCCATCTCCAGCTACATGAAGTGAAGAGCTTGGCACTGTCTGATATAGTCTTATCAAATTGCGCTACAGTATCGCATTTTTCCATTTCTCAACCACCTTCTCAGGTGGCCCGTCATGTCCATCCACAACAATGCTTTTTGTTCTGGCTCGGGGTTGTGGTAGCGAACGTTGTGTTTTACCGTGGGAAGGTTGATGACGATACACCATTATACTGGCAAAAGAGTCACTACACTGACGATGAATTCCCAGGAGATATTCTTTTCAAGCGGTTTTTAAAGGGTATATATAACATCAACGATCAGACTCAATCAACGATATCCTGTTACCTGAATAGCAATGAGTATTCTCAGCAGGAAGATGGTCTGCCGAATCTTATTCGCGACCTATGCCTATATCAGTTGGAAAGAGGGAAAGTGGACAAGAATGAAATCAACGGGATAACAGATAGATCAGGGAAGTGTTGTCATGATGCTATATCATGCTTGGCAGGCAACCCTGCCCGCGGCGGTGCAATATATCCATGGGTAACATTGGAAAGAGATAAGATGATTGTGCCGCCAGAGTTATTGACGCTTGTTTTCGATGGGAAGCTCAAATCCTCGGAGACCTATAATGAGCTGCGGCGGATATATGTGCTGGGGCTTTGTCATTTATTTCAAACCGATGTGGTGATGTACAAATTGTTATGTGTTGTATCGCCTGGTACGGAGCAGCTGGTAGAAACTGATGAATTTTGCCGATTCTTTATAAAGTACAGTGCATATTGCCGGTTAAATTGTGGCTCTCTGCCTGAAACAGCTCTGCAGACGTCCTACTACAATTCGGATAGCTATCAGAAGCTAAAGAGTCTACTTGCGTCGTACCAAATTGGCAGCACGCCCCGGCGCTCAAATGACAAGACTCTTGATGATGATGATGATGCCGATAAATTGACTGACGGCATTGGAAACAGCGTTAATGATTCGATAGAAGCAGGAAATGGCACGGAAAAAGCCGTGTCGCCAGATGCAGCTGTGGCGAACGCACCAGCGAAAAGTGCCAGCACTCCCGTCAGTCCAGTGCGACTTTGTCCGTATGGATTGTGCCCTGGATGGCTCGCTGTAGTTGGATTATACCGCAAACTGGGTCGGCGAGACAGCAGTCTACAGGATATGAGAACGGAAATGATTCGGTTATTGGATAAAGGTCGGCAAACTTGTCGTGGTACCAGGGTGTATGGTCAATGTCGGATGGTAGGATTTTGCAAGCATCTGTATCAGTATATTTCTGAAACGGTGACAATCGATGAACTGATAGAATACTACAACAACAAATGCAACGAAGTGGCACACGGGGCAGTAGAGGATTCTCGCGTCATGCTTCCTCCGATTGACCATAAATCTGCGGAAGCATTCCAAGCTGTCAAGTACATTGTAACGCACATTGTCTACACCCCACATCCTCGGACTTTGTTCAATGTTCTTCGTAATCTATTCCACAATCATCATCGAGTTTCTTCGTCGGTCACCGAGATCTTTCGCAGCGAATCCTTGCCATTGGAAGGCACGACATGGTATGGTCTATTTAAGTTTTTGATTTACATCTATTCAAGACCCAAGCTGGCCATGTGCAGCGACTCCTTTGGGGCCGCATTGAGTCTGTGTGATACCATCTGGAGGGACCTTGATGAAAATGGCCGTGATGCAGTCTGTAATGCGTTTCGCGATACATTGGATGCGACAAAAATAAAGCATACATTTAGAATGTGGGTTATCACCCGGATAGACGCTGACGTTCAAGACGTGAATTCGGGCCTTTATTCGCAATACAAAGAAGGCAAAGCTAAAGCTGGACACGACAGTGACGACAGTCCAAGTGAAAGTGTCGCTAGTTTGCGATCCACCCAGCTGAAATTGTTTCGAAAATTCAAGAAATTGGTTTGGTGTTGGGCTATACAGAATTCTACTAGCGGCAGTCATACTTCCGAGCCAACTGTGCTCAATCTGCTTGATACAAACATGAAAGCGGGGGTAAAGCGGGTGGTCAGTGAAGACGATGGCAGTATATCTGGAAAGGAGCCTGTGAAACGGCAAAAGATAACGAGTGAGATGGCTCTTCGATTAAGAGAGGTGCAAGCGTTTTTTGACTAGAGATTTAGAGCCGCATACGCCGCTCATGTCTGCGGCTGACGATCTGACGTGCAAGCTGCTATAGTGGCTCCATGTGTGCAGCCTTTTCCCTATCGACGTGTACCGTAGTCAGTAAACTTGCTATGAGGTTATATACGTAAAGTGACAATGTCTGGATAAATTTTTTTTTCAAGCTCCTTCTCTTGGTACCTAACCTGAGCACCCGTTTACTTCGTGACGATTCCCTGTGTTCACTACTAGATCCATTACCTTCTTATTGGATATTCGTCGCATATGTATAGTCTAAGCGATATAATCACCCAAGTATTTGATATTGCTGGACCATGTTCACGGTGTCAGTGGGTCGTCATAATAGTAACCCAGAAGAAGAAATGTCGTACAATACCTTTGGATGGCGACGATATCTAGTACAAAGACTAGTATTTTCGTTAGCTCTAGTACCGTCCCCTCTTCGTCCTGCCTGTTTAACCCCTTTTCCATAACGACGCGACCATTACAGGATAGTCTATATTTGCTTACCAGTAGATTCCCCAATATAGCAAACATTGACGACCCCAACAATCATGACAGCCGTCAAAGGAGCTGTGCTAGCATATAATCATTGGCAAATGCGCATCCAATGCTTGACAAACCCCTCTGAAATCAATTCTGTTTTCGTGCCCAAAATAGCCCTCAAACCTTAAGAAAAATCGTGAGGCCTAACAAAGTGTACTTTAAACCATGGTGATTCTTATGAGTAACTACAGGTATACTGGTTTACGTGGAGTTCCAAGAAATGGGTTTCCAGAGAAAAACATCCTAAGAAACGGCTATTGAGCGTGAAATTAGCATTGAAAATTTGAATTGGTTAGCCTGTTTTGGATATTTTATCTACCATTACTATACTATTGTTAGAGATATGAAAGAAATAAAGATATAACGGGAGACTCGAGATCCACGCTGAAGGGTTAACGGTTAAGCCGCACTACTGTATTGGTGATGAGCCTCAAATCAAATTCATGGTCGCGCGCCCGTCACAAAAACAGGGGATCAAAGATGATAAAAAATAAGACGAAATGACATCGACCACGTCGTTCCGAATATGAACAAAAGAATCAACTGTACCTACAACGACCGTTCAGCAAGGAAGGTTTTTGCACTGAGGCAACCCGATTGTCCTGTTGCGCTTCGTTTCCAGCAATCGCCTGCTGTTGAACAGAAAGATGCTGACAATCGATTTGGGCTATTAATCGAGAATTTGCTCAACCTTGGCGTGTCACAACAGAGAATTGGCTCTGGTAGCGCTAACAATGGCAATTGGACCAGGAAGTTTTTTGTATGTTGGCGATATAATGTTTGCATGAAGAAATTTGAAAGGAGACTAACAGATTCAAGTACTGGCTATATTTTAACTCTCATGGCGATGGCAAGGGTTATTTGTTATCTTTCAAGGATACAGATGTGAGACGCTTTGTGGAAGAAACAATCTGCCAGAGCACTAGTACGTGTATGAGCACAAAGATATGCGGCATTCGGCTCCTGTCCTCATCCTTGAATGCAATTTTGTTGAGGATGCGGGAAGTCAACCTTCTGGTTTCACATCAGTCGGGGCTATGGGAAAGATTGGCGGTGTTACTGAACCAAGCAAAAAAATGTGGGCTGTATGACCATGTAGAGCTCTGCGAATTGCGCGCCTTAAACAGTGCGGAGCTCCTCTCAGCTTTGAATGATGTGGGTAGCACGAAAAAGAAAGGCGAAGCAACTAACAGCAAAGTCTCTCTTCAGCGGTCTAGTAAAGGCAATTCGTCTACGCCTAGAAAACAAGTTGTGTTACAGATCCTATCAGATATGTGCTATATTCCGACACGAGAGATTCAGTGTTTTCATGTTCTGGGCCAATCGGAGTGGGATACATTTCCACTGAACATGTTTGTATGGTATGGCTGTGAACGGGTCCATCTCCAGCTACATGAAGTGAAGAACTTGACTCTGTCTGACATATACTTTTCGAATTGTGCTACGTTACCGCATTTTTCCATTTCTCAACCGCCTTCTCAAGTAGCACGTCATGTCCATCCGCAACAATGCTTTTTGTTCTGGCTCGGAGTTGTTGTAGCGAATATTGCATTTTACCATGGGACGGCAGATGAAGATACACCATTGTACCAGCAAAAGAGCCACCACATCGATGATGAATTCCCAGACGATATCTTTTTCAAGCGGTTTCTAAAGGGTATCTATAATATGAACGAAAAGACTCAATCAGCTGTGTCCCATTATCTGAATAGCAATGAGTATTCTCAGCAGGAAAACGCTCTGCCAAATCTAAGTCGCGACCTATGCCTATATCAGTTGGAAAGAGGAAAAGTGGACAAGAATGAAATCAACGGGATAACAGATAGATCAGGGAAGTGTTGTCATGATGCTGTATCATGTTTAGCTGGTAACCCACCTCATCACAATGGTAAAAAATACCCGTGGGTAGCATTGGAAAGAGACGAGATGATTGTGCCGCCAGAGTTATTGAAGCTCGTTTTCGATGGGGAACTCAAATCCTCGGAAACCTATAATGAGCTGCGGCGGATATATGTGCTGGGGCTTTGTCATTTGTTACAAACCGATGTGGTCATGTTCAAATTATTACGTGTTGTATCACCAGGTACGAAGAAGCTGGTAGAAACTGATGAATTTTGCCGGTTCTTTATAGCCTTTAGCGAGTCTTGCCAGCCATACCATGGTTCTCAGTCTAACGGTACTCGGCAAACTTTCTACTACAGTTCGAATAGTTACCAGATGCTGAAGAATCTACTTGCATCATATCAACTTGGTACCAGTTCTCGTGGTACGACGCAGCCTCCTTCTGCTGCTGCTGCTGCCTCCGCCGCCGCCGCCGCTGCCGCCGCAGACCCCAACACCGGCAAACTGGACGGGGACATTGGAAAAAGAAGCTTTACCGATTCAACAGAAGAAGAAAAGAAGGAGATTTCAGTGTCATCAGACGCCGAGGTGACCATTCCTCCTGCCAAAGAACCTGCACTGGAAAATGATCACACCCCTCTTGTCAATCCGGTTCGACTATGTCCGTATTCATTGTGTCCTGGATGGGTTGCTGTTGTCGAATTGCACCGCAGATTGAACCAACGAGAAAGCAGTCCACAGGAAATAAGAAGAGTCATGCTTCGGATAATGAATGAAGGCAAGCAGGTTTGTCGTGGAACCGATAAGTACGAGCAATGCCCTATGGTACGGTATTGCATGCAAGTATACCAGCATGCGGCAATGTTGGCAAATGTCGATGAACTGACGGAATATTACAACAACAAATGCAACGAAGTGGCACACGAAGTAGTAGAGGATTCGCGTGTTTTGCTTCCCCCAATTAACTATAAATCTGCAGAGGCGTTCCAAGCTATCAAGCACGTCGCCACGCACATTGTCCACACACCACAGCCTCGGACTTTGTTCAGTGCGCTTCGTGCTCTAATGGGCTGTAGGAAGTACAAGGCGTCCTTTAGCATGTCCGAAGTTTTGCATGACGAAAGCTTGCCACTGGAAGGCAAGATATGGCACATGATTTTCAAGCTTTTGATTTTCGTCTCTTCGAAATCTAAGCTGGCTGCGTGCAGTGACCCCCTAGAGGCAACACTAGGTCTGTGCGATGCGGTCTGGAGAGATCTTGATGCACTCGGTCGCTATGCAGTCTTGGATTCTTTTTGTAGTCAACCAGTTGTGTCAGAGATTGATGAACAGTGGCGAGATAAAATAAAACGTGCATTTAGCGCGTGGGTTAGTGCTCGGATAGGAGCTGACGTTCGAGATGTTGGTTCAGATCTTTATATGCAGTATAAAGAAGGCGAAGCTAAAGCTGGACGCGATGGTAGTGTCGACCTTCCAACAGAAAGTGTTGCAAGTTTAAGGTATAAACAAATGAATTTGTTTCGAAATTTCCAACAATTGGTTAGGGATTGGGATGTACGCATGTTCAATAGCGGATCTACTGCTACTGCTACGCCGAAGAGCCATCAACTTAGTGAAGGCGTGAGAACAGGAGACAAGCGGACGCCCAGTGAAGATGATAACTGTGCTGAACCTGTGAAGCGGAAAAAGATAACGAGTGAGATGGCGCTTCGCTTGAGAGCGGTACAAGCGTTTTTTGACTAAGGGGTTTTTAGAGCCGCACCCAGCCGCAAATTACCTGCATGCGGCTGAGTCAGATAACGCCGTCGGGTTATAGTAACTCCATGTTCCTTTTTCTTCTCGGTGTATCCTATAGCGAGCCTAGTTTTTATACGAGGATGTACTACAATTGATGAGTTTCTGTATAATAGTTTGTTCGAGCTATAAATAGTACGTGACCTCGCTGTATCCACCAGTAATAGATCTAGTCCCTTTTCATCAGCTATGAATAATGAACGAGATATGGCCACCCTAATCGGCGCTAAATCGTGATTGTAATTGTGTCCCACGTAA
>JAKTQM010001310.1:5357-18456 GCA_030558825.1 Blastobotrys niveus
AGCAGCAGGACGAGAGTGTGAGTGGACCAGTATTCAAGCTACACTATCGAATGGTATATGCAGTTGCTACTAAGGATTCGGTTATTGTTTATGATACACAACAGGCGACGCCAGTATGCATTGTGACAAATCTAAGTACCAACGAGTTTACAGATCTCACTTGGAGTCGCGACGGGACAACACTAGTAGTTTCATCCCTCGATGGATACTGTTCAGTAGTTGAGTTCCAGCCTGAAGTACTTGGGGAACGGCTTGATGAGACTTCTGTCAATTTGATTGCTAATGTCAAGGAGATTATGGAACGTGGTGGTAACAATAATAATAATAATGCTAGTAAAACTGAAGGTAATGATAAGGGATCAACGAATGATGCTGCTGATTCCAACGCAGCAGCGGTTTCTACACCAATGACCAAAGTGGAGAGTGATAAAGGTAGCGAGCAAGAAGCAATGACTCCAGTGGTTTCACATCTCCAACCAGCGGGGCTGCATCGAACGCCTAGCTGTTGTTCAACAACCACAACGACGACTAGTACGACACAAAACTCGCCCGAAAAGCGCCCACCCAGCAGCACTGCTAGTTCCGAAGATGAAAGCTCCAAGAATAAAAAGAAGAGACGAATAGCTCCCCAATTTGTATCAGCTTTGAATAAATAGGATGAAAAATTGTTTTTTTGTAGCTTTAATAATTATAATCAAAATATTGTTGTGGATCTGGTTTCCCTTTTTAGCTTTGGTGCGGCTCCCTTCCTTTTTAATATTATATTTTTCCCAATTTGCCCGCCAAAACCATATTTTTTTTGGTCTTCACTTGCCTTCCACACCGAACAGTTAGTCTTCCCCTGTCGGCATGTATAAAGAAGGGCACACTAGTCATGGTGGAAAGTCCAGAATCGAAGATAATGCCTTGTTCAAGGCTCTCCATGGGAAACAACGGGACCACGTGCCGGAACGAACAGCAGCAGCATCAGGCTCCGAACGTGACGGGCGACGACATGAACGAGGGCATCCATACAGAGGAGGAGGAGGGGGATTGAAAGATAGAGACATTAGAAATGGCCGAGGTGTGACAAAACGATCATATTCAATGCACCATCGGCAAAGTCACGGTTCTAGGGATAAATACCATGATAAACGCGACATTTTACCTCCAAGAGGACCCCGGAGTATGTCGCCTCCCACCACCACCACAACAACAACAACCACACGTCGTCGCCCTGCACCCGCACCTATTCCTGCTGTACGCAGTTTAAGAGATCGAATTCAACCTAGGAAAAGAGAAGAAGAAGAAGTTATTAGTGCTCGTGAGATCGAGCGACGACGGCAGCGCGAACGCGATAGACAGGCCCAAGAAGCGATACGGCTGACCGCGGCTCAAGCTGCCAAGCAGCCGAATGAGTGGAGTCAAGACGCGTCAACCAGCGATGACAGCATCGGTAACAGTAATAATAGTAACATTAACAAAGACACTAATCCATCAGAAGAATCACAGCCGTACTCTCGGCTGAAAAAGAAATCACAACTGTTAATGCCGCCTATTCTCGTGATTCGTAACCTAGCACCAGGAACCAGCGTGGAAGACGTGATGCTAATATTGGAACGACTTGGGACTGTCACAGATTGTCGAGTCAAGACGATACTGAATAACGCAGGCGTGGAAGAATCTGTCATGGCCGAAGCCATGTTTCAGCACCGTGGGGTCACGTTAAGTGCGCAGTACCAGTTTAATGGCACGATAGCTGATGGTCGACTACTGAAAGCAGAGATTACGCGAGTTCATGAGATTGTCGAGCAGCCGCGTGAGGATAAACGCCCCACTTATGTCACGTCGTGGGAAGGACCACCGTTGTATAGTGATAGCATTGAAGAAAGTCATTCTCATCATCGACGCAGCGATATAGGTGGGCATTCAATTCGCCAGTAGCCGCTGCCGCCCCTTCGTTCTAACATTTTTATAGTATGTTTTTTTTATTTATTCTATCAAATCACACACACAATTCACACAATACATAATCTCTCTCGTTTTTCCTTAGTCATTCATTAAAACTACGGCTATTACTGGGACTGTTCTTGTTGTTGTTCTTGTTGCTGTTGTTTATCTTTCAATTGCATCTTCTTACGAGCACGTAGAATCATCTCTTGTTGTTGTTTCTTAAGTTGTGCTTGGCGCTGTTCCCGATCAGTACTCCACTGAGGCTTGGAAACGGCCGGCAAATCTTGCTCGGATTCCGGTTCTTTAAGATCATCTGGAGAAAACTCATACCCTTCCAATAACTGCTTCTTTAATGCTGTGCTCTTGTTGGATGAAGTAGATGCGGATGAAGATGCGGCTTGGCTGGCCGGCGGAGTTGGCAAGGTGCCTCTTGACAAGAATCGTTCTACTGTGACTTCAACACTACCTGTTCGTTCCAAATCATATCGAATTTGTTCCTCGGTAAGGTTTGGTCCCAATGCTTGTACTACTTCAATCATATCTCGAGTTACTGGTCGACGCGATCGTTCATTTCGAGACCTTGTTGATGCTCCGGTGCCCGTGCCGCTGGTGGCTGCTTGTCCATGTGTGTTATTGTTGTTGTTGGTGTTAGCATTGGCAGTGGAAGATTGACTGGAGAGGAAGTACCTCAGAACAATGAATGTTGCGGTGACAACTAACAAGAAAGTTACTGTCGATGAGTCCATTGCTTGCAAGGAATTGAGATGGTTCGAAATATGAAGGGTGAGCGATGCAAAAAAAAAAAAGTGTCGTGTGGTGTGTGGAGGTTGGTGGAAATTGGGAAAACTTGAGAAAAAAATACTCCAAATGCGGATTGGAGATGGACTTTTGCAGGGCACGTTAAATAAAGCTGTCTAATGCTGATTCTGTCAGTACAAACGGTAAATAATATAATAAATTAAAAAAAAAGTGTTGTTATAATATATATATAAATGAGCTTGCCATGGCTACAGGCGTAATACCTACGACCCCTGGTTAAACTGCAGTTTGAATGCTTCATCTTGATGCTTGACAGTATAAATGAACTCCACAATCGTATCCGATTCCTTCACATTCTGGCTCATAAAATGCTTCTTACACGCATTCGCCAGTTCCGCTTTAGATACCCGCTGACTGTTCTTATATGACTGTGTCTTCTTGCCAATCCCACCGTTCAACAGATACCCTTCCCAACTAGTCGCACTTGGAGTAGACAACTTATGATGCGATCGATACTTGCGTAGAGAAGATAATGGAAGCGATGCAAAGTCTAGAGGGTCTTGTTTCGATGATTGTGATGAAGCGTCTTGTGATGATGATGTTGTTGAATTGGTATTGTTCGATGTAGCATTGTTGCCGTTCTTATCGTCGTTTTTTGATGATCCACCAGCACCACCTGCTGTCGAGGCAGACGAGTTAGCATTGTTTGCGTTGGAATTAGCAGCTGATTTTGATTTGGAGCCGCCCCCTTTCTGTGCGCTTGATCTCTGAGCTGGCATTTAGTAGGATATAATGGTCGATAACAGTGAAAGATGAATCGAATAGTTTGAACGTGGGCGGTCGCTTTTGGGGCTGGGCTTGGGATATTTCCTCCGCCGCATTTAGATACCGGAGATCCGATTTCAAGCTAGATATGCGGCGGGGATTTAATATGCACAGATTGCGTACGTTGTATCGATATATCCATGCAAGTTAAAAGGAATATATCTAAATGTTTTAGAAATTCTCCCCCCGTTAGAAGTTCTAGTTCTAGGGGTTGATGCATGGGTTTTATTTTTCTTTGACATGGTTTTTCTTCATAGGCTATAGAAGGCTAATCAACCCTTACTAGAATGTAATAGACACAGAAGAAGCAATGACTTTGGAAAAAAAAAGAAACAACAAAAAAGGAAGTGATACATGTATAATATGACGTGTTTCAGCAAAGATCGCGGGTTAATAGAGGGGTGTAGAAATAATCCTCAACCGTATGGCCCTTTTTGCTGTTTCTTTTCCCACTGGTATGGGTATTTGATAGCAAATCCCGCAAACCCTTTATGGGGGGTTGAGTGCCTGTTCTGTGTGTCAAATAGTAAACACACACTCCAAAACAGCAACAAACATGATAGAATGGGAGAACATGTAAGAAGACGTCTTTCTTTATATTTTTAATTCTTTCTTGCTGCTTAACGATGATTTAGTTCATGATGATTGTCTCTTTTTTCTGTTATTCTATTCTATTCTGTAAAAATGTAATACGGATCTTAAAAAGCTACTACCCTGCACGATCTCCCCCGCATTTTTCGCTGTTACTTCTACTGTCCTCTACTCCACTCTCACAATCCCCCTGCTAGAATAATAAAGCCGTATGATCTCAATGTAATAAATATCAATCAAATGTAGTAAAAAAAGGGGAGAAAAGTAAGAAGAAATAAAAAATTATAATAATAAAAGAACCACAGTACCAAGAAGGTTGCCCACAGAAAAAAACAGGAGCAATAAAGAGAGGTGGATGGTAGTAGGCAATTGCGAGTGGAATGTTTTTTTTTTCTCCGCTCAGCAAACAAATATAAATAAAGACCCGTTTTCCCTTAACTTTTTTTTCTTCCATCTTTTTCCTTTCTCTCTTTCTCTCTCTTTTTTTCTTATTCGTACTCTATACTCAAAACTCTTTTATCCTAGTGTAGTCTACTATTCCAAACCATGGCGACAGACTTCAGAGCAGCATTCACTCATCACGTCACGCTCAAAATCGCCGCGATCGTCGCGTTCCTAGGCGTCAACTGGCAACTATGCCATCTGTTCCACGACTCTCATTTCGGTACAGGCACAAACCCATTCTCCGTCGATAGCGAATACTGGCGAATCTTCTATTGGTTCCATCTATTGTTCCAACTCTTCTTTGTATTGCAACATTTCAGCCGTGATGAAGGGGTCACCGCCGCAGCCCATGGTAATACCTGGTCTTACTTCTTCTACGCTCTATGGACTTCATTATTCTCTTGTTTCTACTCTCGAGGTAACAAGTGGTTTGCTGTTGTATTCATTGCCTTGGCAGTTGTATCAGTAGGTCACATCAACTGGTTCACTGGATCACACAAGATCCGACCAGTTGAACGATGGTGGTTCATTCATTTCGCCACTGCATCATTGACAGCAGCTTTTACTCATGTCGCATTGTTCCATACTCTATGGGAAGCGATTGGCTGGGACGGCCATGTTTCAAGAATCGTCGCGGATGTATTCGTATGGTGGTTCTTCTTGTACCCTGCTTTTTACTTGTTGCGAGCCAGTGATTGGGGTCATGGTCTGGCCTTCTCGTACTTTGCTTGGGGCTTCTTTACTTCCCATAACGGCAACACCGTGTTCCATTGGTTCGCTCTTGCGGTTGCGCTCTTGGATACTTTGTATACCTTCTCTGTAGGGTACCCAGATTGCCCATCTCACCGATTGGAATCTCGAGGTGAGCATGCTCCATTGTTGAGCAGCGAAGCATAAGCCGTGTGAAGGAAGCATGAGAAAAGAAATAAAAAAAAAGGAGTTTATTCCCTTTTTTTCTTTAATTATTTATACTTCTTATTCTTATCTTTTAATTACTATTACGATTATATTCTATTATTATTTTTTTTTCTTTATTTTTTATATTGTGGGTGTATACTTTATTATAATGAATTGATAAAAACAAACAAAAACCCTTAGGTGGATTTTTTTAAATAAAAATTGATTCCATGATGAACCCTTTTCCCGTTGTTCTTGATGGTTTTAAAAGAAGGGTCATCTGATGATAACTAGAAAAAAAAACGCGGATCAATCATCAATCTGCAACATTGTCCAATTTCATCTTAACAGCCCAGCCCATGATCTTCCGATTGGTGTGGGGGAAGTGGTGGGGCTTAAGACATTTTTGGTTGATCAGGAGAGCAGACAGTAAGACGGCTCTCCGAAAAAAACCCCACCCTCAAGTGAGGAGGATACCATAGAGAATGACGGAATTTTCCTGCTGTCGTATACATGACGATATACATAAAAGTTTTACGTTTGGATTACTTTTCATGACGCAGGGTTCGGTTGCATTTGTTGTCTCAGACCAAACAAGCGAAAAACGTGCGGTAGGTACTGCAGGAGTTATGCCCCTGCAAGGAAAAGACGGCAGATGGCAGACGGCATCCACACTGCTTTGACTTACTTGTGTAACTTTCAGGTGATGAATGATACCTGCCAATGCTAGCAAGGAAGTTACAACCCCACTAAAAGTATCATTACGGGGCTGCTTCTTTTCAATGCTGTGGGGCTTCCCCGCCGCAGACCGGTTACCAATCGTATGATCATGCGTACCAAGTTTTGGTGGGGAGGAGGTTGAATGACGGTGAGGGGGAGTACTTGTTGCCATTCTAGTAAGAAGTATGCAGTAGCACGTTTTCATTTCTTTGTATAGTTCTGATAGAGCCATGGATGCATACATGATGTGTTCCTATGCCTAGAACATTTAGAAACGGTTAACGGCCAACCAGGGACGCATATGGGCACAGAGTCAACCATTCTGCTATGATCAGCCTACTGTGAAACAAGCTATCCGAGGATTTTGCATCTAAAAAAAAAACGGCTAGTGACGCTGTAGATCTCGTTTAACTATAGCTTTGGTTTGTTGCGTGTAATTACTAAGTATCATGAAGCAGCTACAACAAACATACACTAACAATGTTCGTACCTCTGTTAGAACTTGTAACCACCTATAGCATGTCTATGAATACCCTTTTTCAAAATACCATGAAATCTATAATCTTCTATTACTTTAACAAATCTTCTATAACTCGTAAACATCTCCAAAATAGATACAGCGTATACAATATTGATCTTTCTTTTCCAAGACTGATCCTTGATGTGAGATGAGCGCTTCATTTGGGCATACCAAACGCTTCCACCCTTATCTTATCGGTGCCGCACCACTAATACCGAGATCGCCGACCTCGAGGTCGTGAGGGCTCCTGAGTGCCACCACTTGGAGGCTGGGATGATGAGACGTTGGAAAACGCATTGCGGATATACTGGCCTACAAATGGCACGTCAAAGTAGATTAGAACCGCGCAAATGATAATCACGTAAAAGCAGATTGCGTGCATGAATACAGGGGAGGGTTCGATACAGAAACCGAACCACAGTCGAGTGCAAACAGAGGTGTTTATATAACTTAAAACTGGTCAAAAAATGGATTGGAAGATACGAAATTTGAGGCTGAGAATTCAACATGAAGCATCTTGCGCATATTCTAAAAAAATATATGTAAAACTGAAAACAAAAAAAATCAGGCTAATGCAATGCATTAGCTATTGAATAGTTTGCTTCGAGCCGGATTCGAACCGACGATCTCGTCATTACTAGTGACGCGCCTTACCAACTTGGCCATCGAAGCCACATTGGCAAAAAAATTTTTAGGTTCAATTTCAACACCATAGTCGGAGTTCCGTATGCGCCGTGCGGCGCAAGTGATTTTTTCGATATATCTCTCGAAATATTGATTAAATTGATGTTTTAAAGCAATAGGTAGATTAATAATGCGATAATTCATCTTGATCTTTGTTTTGATGGCGCTACTATGCATATTCGCGGCATGGCAATGGTTTCAATCGCTCCGACCCCTATTCTCTTTTAAAGACCATTCTTGAGTCTCTCACTTTATCTGTCGCTCCAAAAGTTTGTTATTGAAGTCTTACGATACTAGGAACACCTATGGAGTATATATATCCTCAATTACCAGCGTAAGTATGATGGTATCCTTCCGACCGCGGTGGCCATCCGATGGCGCCTCCTCTCCTTTATTCTACTAATTTCCCGCTTCTTAATCAGTCGGCTGAACCTGTATGTTCCCTCAGTGATGATTCAGAAGTATTCTCGGGGCGGTATCACACCAGCCTTGTGTATAACGAAGGAACACTCGCCAGGGCCATCAGACTATATTTGACCTAATTCCATTTACACCAAACGCGGTTTCGTTGTTTCTCTATACACGTTTACTTCCTGTTAGTGTTATCTATCCATCTATGCTGCCCATCAAGAACGTAACCTATCTACTTCGTTCTATATCAACGCCGCCGCACGCTTCCCTGCGACTACGCTACTGTGGGTCCTCTCTCTCTCTCTCTCTCTCTTTTCCCAGACTAATGACTCCTACCACTAACCATAAAACAGTTCTCACCGTACATACAGTTCACCAGCGACAACCTCCTACTAATAATCTCCCGCTGCCTCTGCAAGGACCGCAACTTATCCATCACTTCCGGCGTATCTAAAATTCATTCACAACATTAGCACTTTGTCTCTTTCATCCTCCTTCGCGCCGCACTCCTCCTTCTTATTATTCTCCTTCCGACCATTTTTCGTACCTGCGCGCAAACATATCCAAGAAATATGCTGCTAACTATTCTGCTGTAACATATGCTCCAGCTGTACTTTTTCATGGCGTAACGATTCTATTGTATGCATTGTTGGCGTCTTGGTAATTTCCGGGTACCAGGTTTGATAGGGGATAAGGTAGGTGTGCCAGAGCACAGGTGTATATAAAAACCAGACAGAAACTAACCCAGAAATGGGCCCTGTGGGTATATTTATGGATGGCGTAAGTAGGTATAGATTTAGAAGATATAAAACCGGTGAAGTCATGCAGGAAAAGCGGGGCGGTTGCCGTGTGGTCGTATCGACTGCCGATCATGTACGATTTCTGCATGCATATTTTTTTGGGGGCGAGTCCAGGGTGTATATCTATAATAGATTGAGGTGATAATCACCCCAGAATGGAATCTCTTTAAAATTAAACTAGAACTACCTCAAAAGTAGGTTGCATAATACAAGATAGAAACCAGTCCATGAATCTTGTGGGGCGATCTTATCCTGACAGATTGTAGCGGAAATGTGCCGGAGATGTGAAATACGATAACAGCGGTAATAGTAATTTAGTATTGATATGGTTAGATGTCTGGTAGTTGTGAGGCTGAGCAAGTCGCGAACCATGGTACTGGGATAGCAAAGAGGGATTACTAGTGGTAACAGTAGACGAGGGAGCCGTTTTGGTTGTGTCTCAGTTGGTACCTTCCAGAAGGAAGTTATCTGTGTTCTGTGTATATCTGTAACCGCGCTAGTGGATCTAGTCGATGCTTTGATGCTCGTTGTTATTACCTGTCTTGGCGACTGATATATAGACAACAGCTGTATCCACCAAAATGTATAAAAGTCGAAAGTGTCTGTGAGCTCACTCTTTCTTCTATAGACAAGATACCACGGGTGATGACAATAGTACCGCTGGGTTCAAGCATGATCGCGGATCACGCCACAGCACGTAGAATCGCCTCATTCGCTACAACACCGAGTACATAGCTCTAGTTTTGGTATATTACTTATTTTCTACTAGAGTTTATTGCTTAAATATTTAGCGCTGAGGAGGAGAGCTAAACCATTAGGAGGGATAGTCTTCAACCCGAATCGGGGGCGTTAAGCAATTGAGGCTCTTAGCCTAAGATGAGTGGAAATTGGCACTAGAGTATAATGCTCTTTTCATGTATATAGATGATTGTCTATATAGGGGGTCAAGAAAGTACGTGAAATTGGCCTCTGGACGCAAATGCTCGCAAATTACAAGTCAATACATTAAATTAAACATGCACAGACAGAATGAAAAGAAAACTATAAATAACAAAAATAATAAATACAGAAAAATAAATAAAAATGTCCTCGAGAGTCTACTTCTCTCCATCACACCCGTTCAAAGATATGCCATCTCTCCATCGTAAATTATACAATCCGTTCTTGCAATTAGAATCGCTCTATCAGCCGCCTGAAGCTGTTGCAACAACCATTCCATATACTTGTCTTTATCCCGGTCATCCATACACCCATTCTGGACCACCCGCCTCAACTGTGTCTCTAATCCTAGTCTAGCTCTCTGTAATCTTTCCAATTGATTCTGTGAAGGCGTCAACATTGTGTAAAAATAAAAACCTTTTTAGTGAAGAGAAAAAGGAGGAAGAAAAAAAAACAGGAAAAGAAGGGTTTATATAGACTTCAACTGCACCACATCATTTGAGGCTCAAACAGCCGCATTTAGTGTGCAGCAGAGCAGCCTCATCTTGGAAACAAACTTTACCAAATTAGCAAGTTTTTTTTTGCTGCATGTTTTGACGCTTTTCATCGGTTACCTACTCGATATGGACTAGTGTCGAGCTATGGATAGCCTCTAAAAGTATTATGGGTAAGGGGATTTTGAGGATGAAAGGGGGAAAGAAGAAGGAGAAAAGATTGGAAATGCTAATTTTTGTTTATTGTTTATGTATAGTGTATGGCAAAGTCAAAATAGTTGGGCAAATTACAATATATTCTTCTTTGTAAGATAATCAAACCGAGAAAAGGTATACCCAATAAATGGCAAGTCTTCCTTAACATCCTTTCTGTCGTTACTAGGTGGTGGTGGAGGCTGATTAACAACATCTTGATCAAGGTCCTCGGTAGGAAAGTATGACGTATCAGTAATAGACGCCAATTGAGGGATATAAGGAGCACTGAAATTGCGCATGTTATCCCAATCAACACCGTTAAAGAATGGATGGTTCTTGATTTCATGAGCACCATGGCGACCCAGTCGTTGATCAGCGCTAGTAATAAGTCGACGAATCAAATCTTCAGATTCAGGCGACAAGTGCACGTCTTCTGGAATTACCAACGATTCTTGCCAATTCATAATCAATTTGTAAGTGTCTTGAGGAGTTTCGGAACAGAATGGTGGCCAGCCAATCAAACATTCATACATGATAGCACCCAGACTCCACCAATCGCATTCTTGACCGTACCCTTGATGAACAAAAATTTCTGGGGCAATGTAATCAGGAGTACCCACGGTAGAATACGCCATGAGTCGTCGAGATTTACGCCAAGTCGAGATTTGTTGCCGGTTGGAAATAGTCAAGTGGATGGCATCAACCATCATTGAGTTTCGTGCCGGTTGCTGGTTGCCACCATTAGCAGCAGCGTCTCGGTCAAGTAGTTTCTTGTAATAGTTGGAATCATGTGTCTTGTGGAACCCAGTTGATAGACCAAAATCGGATAGTTTAATATGACCATTCTTATCAATCAAAATATTGTCAGGTTTAATGTCTCGATGAATGAACCCTAGCTTGTGAATTGCTTCAATGGCTAGTACACATTCAGCCATGTAGAATCTTGTCACATCTTCATTGAAGGTATCGTATTGAATCAACATGGTCATTAGATCGCCACCTGGCAAGAACTCCATAATCAAATACAGGTACTGCGAATCTTGGAACGAATAGTATAGAGAAACGACCCATGGGGAATCAGATCCCGCTAGAACATCTCGTTCGGCCTTGACGTGGGCCAGTTGATCCTTCTTGTACATTTCGCTCTTGAGCAATGTCTTCATGGCGTAAATCTTACCAGTATCACGTTTTTGTACTAGCCGAACTTCACCAAATGCACCTTTACCAATGACTTTAACAGTAACAAAGTCCTCGAGTCGAAGTCTGGTTCGTCGTAATCGCAAAAACGAGCTTTCTTTTTTACCAAGAGAAGCCAATTGTCGGTTCTTTCGTTCTTCAGACCCTCGATCCTGCATCAAACTTTGTTCGGTTTGAATTCGTCGTTGATTTCGTTCCTTGGCATGGTTGACGTTAAGGTTGAAGAAATGCTCAATCTTTAACTTGACAGCAGCGGCTTTTTCTTGTGTACTCTTGCTGAATTGTTCAGGGTGGCGTTCAAACACGACATAATCGTTAGTTTGACTGTTTGACCCCGTGTTGTTGATATTACTGCTGACAACTGGAGGAGGTTGAAGAGTAGGTGATTGTTGGAATTGTCCTTGATTAAAGGATGGTTGTAAAAACTGTTGTTGTTGTTGTTGTTGATTTTGTAATAGTTGTTGTTGTTGCTGCTGTAATTGTTGTTGTTGAAACTGCTGCTGCTGTTGCTGTTGTTGTTGCTGCTGCTGTTGATAGTAATACTGCTGAGCCATATACTGGTCTTGCTGTTGCTGTTGATGAGCCATTTGTGAAGGTTGATTATACACGCCTGGAGAGTTTTGATTTTGGAAACTAGCAGCAGGAAGTTGAATAAAAGGCTGTTGTTGCTGTTGAGCTTGTTGATTCGCGTTCAAAATTTGCTGGTTTTGATTATACAATTGATTAAAATGCAAGTTTTGTTGTTGTTGTTGTTGAGGTTGTTGTTGTGGTGGTAATTGTTGTTGTTGTTGTTGTTGGTGATGTTGTTGCTGCTGCTGTTGGAAGTATTGTTGTTGTTGCTGTTGTTGACGTTGTTGATTGGTAGGAGTAGAATTCCGCTGATTATTAGAATAGAATAACCCAGAATTGTTAGAAGAAGATGGTTGTTGATACATGGTATAATGCCCTATAAAAAAGAGGTAAAATTTTTAACCCCTGAATCCGCTACTCGGTTGGTTGGTTGTCCTCTTTTTATTATTTATTATTATTATTATTTTATTAATTATGCAATCGCTTCTCCCCGATTTGTGTCCAAGGATTAAAAACCCGCCAGAAAAAAAAAATAGACAAATGAGCCAAAAAAAAAAAAGAGATGAATCAAAATAACCAATTGATTTGAATAGCCTAGCCCCTAAAACACCAAGCGAAATGCAAGAAATAACGAAACCAAAAAAACAGTGTCAAGAAACTAAAAAAAAAAACTGAAAAAAAGGTCGCTTTTTTTGTGATCAAATTTTGTGTCTCGCGCAATTTGCGTGTGTGTCGCTCGCCTCGACCCCCTTTCCCAACCGGCTCCCCCGCCCACTTTTGAAGAAAACGTGGGTTAGTTTCATCTTTTGACCATCTCCTGTAAACATCATTTATGCTGTTCAGAAGGTTCCTTTTCTTTCAATTCTGCATAGAAGCAAAAGAACAATAGTTGGAATTTTGCTCAATTGATGTACAGTAATTACCGGTATCGGTATATTTCTATGTTTGAATAAAGCCCCTGAAAGTATAGAGCTAGAACCGAGGGTAAAAAAGCGGGGCTGCCTTTGGAGTCGGGCTGGAGTCACGAAAGATCGTCGTTATGCAATAGCGATGACCTGCCTCGGGGCCGTCTTCGGGGATAGACGCTGTATGTCAGGCTGGATGTGCTGCTGCGGTATGTT
>JAKTQM010001312.1:13336-26024 GCA_030558825.1 Blastobotrys niveus
AAAGCATAATAGATAGTACATCAGTTGTTCATAATCCAAAGCACAATATCATTACGACCTTGAAAAAAAAGAATAGTAAACGATACAACAGATGCCTGTTCATTGAACTTGGAGAATATGACAATCAAATGGCATCTGATTGCCGCTTTTGGTATTTACCCCACATATCATATCTGTAAAGTGTGGAGATAACGCACAGGTTGCAGAAACAAAAAAAATGATCTGACCCCCGCCGGAGCTCCCTCCAAGGCTCCAGCTTTCCTATACTGGTGCCATGTCCAAATCTGATTGTAATGCAACAGTATATTTTATATGTTTACGCTGGCGGGGGTCCCACTCCTAGGCATCCCATGAAACGCAAAGAAAAGAAACAGAGATATGGAGAAAAAAATGGATGATCAGCGGTGTTTGATAAGCATTGGTTAGGAGGGCCTCCCTTTCAACGGTTTTTACAAACAACCACACAAAGGCCAGAAAAGAAAAGTGAATTAACTCGCACGTAATAGGACAGCCATGTCCTTCGAATTATAAAAACGCATCAAAATCCAGTGTGTCAATCTCTCTTTTTCTCTTTTCTCTCTCTCTTTTTATCATCCCCCTAGCAAATAATATTTTAATACATCATGAAATCTGAAGAAGTAGCAGTGGGAATCGACGAAAATGAAAAAGGCGTAGCATCGATGGTAGAGAACGCGTCTGTCAAAGATTACGTCGAAGATGCTCGAGTCCATGATCACAAGGCTGAACGAAGACTATGCCGAAAACTAGATTTCCGGATCTTACCTTTCATTGCAGTCATGTACCTGTTCAACGCATTAGACAAGTCCAATATTTCCAACGCCAAAACCGATGGGATCGAGAAAGACCTCAACATGAAACCAGAACAATGGAACATTCTAATGTCCATCTTTTATATCCCGTTCGTGCTCTGTGCATTCCCATTGACTTTCGTGATCAAGAAGTTCACAGCTGCCAATGTGATTCCAATTCTCATGGTTGGATTCGGTACATGCTCATTGCTGTGTGCTGCAGTGGTCAACTTTGGCGGCCTTATGACCCTGAGATGGTTCCTTGGTGTATTTGAATCAGCATTTTTCCCAGGTATCATTTTTTATTTGAGTACGTTTTACCGACGAGGCGAGTTGGCGCGACGATTGGCCATCTTTTACGCGGCAGCTAACATTGCCAATGCCTTCTCTGGGTTGCTTGCGTACGGGCTCTTCCAAATCAAGGGTGCTTTGGAAGGGTGGCAATACTTGTTCTTGGTGGAAGGTGCCGCCACTGTCGCATTTGCTATTATTGCATTTATTTATTTGCCAAGAGATGTGCAGCGAGCCAAGTTTTTTAATGAAGAAGAAAAGAAGCTTGCATTCCATCGGATCCAAACCGACTCGACTGCCGTGGTTGGTGAAGGTGTGTCATTCCGAGACGCTATCAAGGTGTTTGCACATCCAATTACCATTTGCTGGTTGTTGATTTCCATCTGTGTCGGTGTTCCAATCAATTCTATTAATAACTTTGGTGTGCAAATTGTGGAAGGTTTGTTGTCGGGTGAAGACTCTGCTGCCAAATCCAACTTGTTGTCTGCACCACCGAATATCTGGGGTGCTGTTGCATTGTTAATCTTTGCATTTGCCAGTGACTTTACCAATATTCGATCTGTCTACATTATCGCATCGTTCTGTCTTACCTTGATTGGGTTTGTCATTTACGTTGCCATCGACCCAAAAAAACAGATGGGTCCAGGTTACTTTTCCGTGTTCTTGATGTGTACTGGTGGTAGTTCCAGTTCTGTGTTGTTGGCAACATGGTATAATAATAATACACCTGGTGAGACACGGCGGGCTGTGCTGTCTGCTGTGGGTGTTCCATTGGCTAATGCGGCTGGGTTGATTTCTTCAAACATCTTCTTGGCTAAAGAAGCTCCAAATTATCCTACTGCTGTTGCCATTACTGCTGCCTTTGCAGGTGCTGGTATGGTGCTGACGTCTGGCGTGTTGGCATGGATGTATATCGATAATAAGCGCCGAAACAAACAACAAGGCGTCAATTGGACGTTCAGGGATATTTCTACCGAGGTCATGGCAGAGGGTCCAAAGAATCCACAATTCCGATGGTATTATTAAGCGTGTAATTCTTTTTATCTCTTTTTTTTTATTCTGTTATTTTTTTGAATGTAATTGTTGTTTTTATTTATCTATAATTGTCGTGTTCTCAAGTTTTGTACTTTTAGACATTCGCGACTCAGATCTGGGATAGATCCATCAGCCGCTGCTATGTAAGTAGTCAATTATAAGTCATCTGTGTGTCGTTGCAATTGCTACCTTAGCTTGCTCATGCGTTGAATGTTACGTACGTTTAAAGATCTCTCTAAGTTATAGCATGTTTAGGAACTACCGGTAGGCGTATTCTGCTGTTTCGCCATGTCCATGTTCAGCCGCACTCCTCCTTGTGTTCCATTTTACCATTAGAACGGAATCTACAACAAAGGTGCTTCGGATTTACTATAAAAGGCCAGAGAAATTAATACAACTGCTTGGGTCCCATAGCCAAGTAACATCCAGCAAACTTCTAGAACCCAACAACATAATGAAATTACTACTTGCTTTGAACTTTATGGCATTGACCACTCTCGCAGCGGCGCAAGAGCACCAAGAAGAACCTGCTAAGAGAATACAAAAGACAACGTCTTCAACTACAACCGCTCCAACTCCAGGAATTCAAAGCTCCGGCGCTGGTGTCACTGTCCATGGTGGCGACGGTGGACTAGGTGGCGATGGTGGCAACGGCGGCAATGGAGGAAATGTCGGCTGGACCTACAAATTTGCGAGATGGTTGATGTAAAATATAATTTATTAGATTTTGATTATACCCATTTGCTTTATGCTATTGTTTTTTTTCCCCCTTTGATATCTTGTTAAATGCCTAGTTATTGTTTTCTGGATCGGCGATTCCAAACCCGTTGATTATTACGTCCTTCTAGTTTCGGGCAGTCCATTTTCCTATGCCCCTGATCATGACAATAGAAGCATAATCCAAGCTTGAAATGCTCTTCCCTATCAACAGTATTCTCTTTTGACTTTCCATTTCCCTTCTTTTCTTTCTTTTCATCTTCTTTCGGCAGCACATCGCCTTCAACTAGAGGTTCGTAATAAGCCGCAGGGACACCTGCTTGCGCATGCTGCTGTGGTTGCTGTTGCTCGTCTTCATCCAGGCACATCATCTGCGACTGTGATTGTGACTGCGGCTGCGGCTGTGTCTGCGGGTTCGGCGACTGTGACGACAATGAGATTGGCGAAGGGGGTAGTTCAACAGGGTAGCCATGCTCAGGAATATTATATAGCGACAAACTCTCCTCGCAAATGATTGCGCACTCTTGCGCTGATTCTAGCGTTTCCTGTCCGCTTTGTCGTAACAAAAGTGGTGTGTTTACACGTAACGCCGGTCTCAATCCGTTAATATATCTCGATACTATATCTTTATCAGAAAGTCGAATCACATCATACTCACGTAAGAAATTGAGTGTCGTGTTGAATACCGTATTATAGGTTTGTACCTTTGTGCCTTGGTGGAGATTGTTGAATTGGTCTAGTGCTTGTTTAACTGACTCTAATGTACGCAGCTTACTTGCGTCTGTTCTTACATCATAGCTTTGGTGATGAAGAAAGTCTCTTCGAGTAAGATGTTTGCTGCTGTTGTTGTTGATGATGGGCTTGGTGTTATGTGTCTTTGTCACCTTGGATTGGTGGACCGACGTTGCCTTGGATTGCATTCGTGTCCGTAGATCATTTACTGGCATGGTGTATGGATACCTGTACTATTTACTAGAGTATGTCCCTCGAAGGAAAGGTAGGAAATGTAAATGGTAGTGATTGTCAATGAAGAGAGAGAGAATTGAATATTATTATTAGACAACACTCAAACTGGATGCAAAACAATAACTACAAACCTTATTATCAATATCAAATGCACAGGCAAACTTTATTTATATAATATTTTATTGAGGCACAAGGGGAAGGGATAGAGAAAGTGTATGGTCTTCTCAACCTCATATGGCAAGTGCTGGCCAGATTTTGAGGATTAGCCTCATTTGGTAACCCGCGGCAGAGTGTCAAAGAGCCGCATATTGAAATTGCATACCCCCCCCTGTCAAGTCTTAAACATTGTCATCCTGTAGGTTGCAGGTTTTAAGAGAGAAAAAAAATGTTAAAACGAGGGCCAAGGCGTTGTATTCTCATCTGTTTTTGCAATGTGACGTGGAATTTCATAGTCATTGTGTCGACAAATATGATTTTGTTGTTCCCCCCCCCGATTATCGCGAAGGAGGCGATATTTTGAGAGGCCTCACAAATTATCACAACAGACATTTTCTAGATATTTATAGGCATTATACGATAGAGAATTGGTAGCGAATTCGATTTATATAAACTATTTGAGAAATTTTGTGCTATTTTGTCCTCAAAAATAGGTTTAAAGTGTAAAAAACAGGTTATGAGCCGGCGTATACTGAGAACTAATAGAACCTAAAAATTTTTTTTTCCAGGCGGTTCGATGGTCTAGTTGGTCATGGCATCTGCTTAACACGCAGAACGTCCCCAGTTCGATCCTGGGTCGAATCAAGCTAATCAATCAGTTCTTCTGATTGATTCCTTTTTTATTTTTTTAATCCTTCGAAGGATTATATTTTTTGCTCCTCGTTAAAACGATGAGAGCTTATTTAGAAAGTTTGACTCTCTGTTTGACAGAGTATGGTAGCATGCATGTAGGATGTTTAGCATTGCACTCCGTGCGGCTTGCAGGTAGATGTGGTACATCCTTTGATTTTCGTTATATATATTCCTAAATAATTTAAATACAAAATAGAGCTTTTTCGAGTAAGCAGAAAGACTATTACTTCTGCCTTGTCTTTACAAAGTAATATGCCTTGTCGTGTTTTAATGTAAAGTCAGCTTCGTTCAGAGATACCTTATTGACACACCAAAACCGCACCCATTTCAGCTTATTCAACTTACTCTTGCCACTCGATCTGATATCCAGCTGCATATAAAACGTATACTTATCTACCGACCCCTCACATTCAATCAATAACCGCCCACTGGCTGTTTCTATGGCCCATGTACCAAACGATACCCCCTTTGGCGCCGTCAATGTTGTCCCATCTTCCCTAGTATACGTTACAGGCTCACCAGTCACCAGTTTGCTATTAAACACCGGAACAACATCGGCCGGCTCTAACGTCGTAAGCAGGTTGATGCATGTGCCATCTTCAAAGAATCGCAGGTACCGGTAGTATGTGACGACATGGACAGGCGTACCGTACCGGTCACCTAACCCTGGTCGCACATAATTGCAGGTAGATATATACACACCATTGAACCATACCCGTGGCCGTTCAAGGTACATTTTGCGCCATTTACTCTTGTATAAAGTTTCACCAATTACTTCATCGTCTCGAACTCCACCGAGTTCCTCGATAGCGTCTTGAGTATAATGTTGACAAGAGTATTCTTTCAGGCACAATGATTTCCAAATTGTTGGCGATGAGTACCCTAAATATGCTAGTTTGCGACAAGTGAATGTCATTCTTGTAAAAGATGATAGATCGTTTAATGCTATGACTCGGAGAAGTTCAACAGTGACTTCTGAGGGTAGATGCATCAACGGGCCCTCTTCGATATCACCGCTGTCGGCCTGTTGAGCGTCAAGATTGATAGTTTTGAATTGTTCGACAAGTTCATGCTCGGATTTGTCGTCTTTGATCACGACAGGTTTGGCTGCCTTGGAGTAGTACCTTTCACGGTACAATTTGTCAACTCGTTCATCTTTCTTGTATGCTTGGCGGTAGTACTGGATTGCTTCACCGAGCTTTCCGACGTGCTCCCGGTCGACTGCTTTTTCAAAGGCGGACAGTGCTTCCTTTTCGTCGATGGTTAGTTTGTCGTTAATGTAAACCTCTGCGTTTGAGTCAGGGACGTGAGATCGATGGTTAGTTTTAGGGCGTTCGAATTTACTTAGATCGTCATCGTCATTGTTGTTGGATGTAACTTGACCCGTTGAAGTTGTCCCACATGAAGAAGACTGCCGAGTTTGAGCTAACTTTCTTGATTCTTCAAACGCCGCGGCTTCTTGCTTTTGCCGAACTTCTTCTTTCCATTTCTGTCTAAATTCATCCAAATCCATTGTTTATTTTTTTTTGATTGTGATGGTTTGAATCAATGAAAGGTCCGATAAGTTTTTTTTGTCCATCCCAACGGGGGTGTGTTGGTGTTTCAGGGTCGCTCCCCCTGCTTCCTGTCTTGAACTGAACGTCCGTTGACTGACAATAGGAATGAAAATGTGTCACGACGAGCCTCTTTTGCACACCTCGCGGCGAAAAAGCATGAATAAAGAGTTATGCATTATAAGGATATTTACCTGTGTGCGTTTTATATTTTATTTATATATTCTGTATACACTTCTAAATAATATATATATAGACCATTTTTTTCTCATGTTCATTATCATCGTTTGCCTTTCTCAGGTACAGCACTGACTGTTTCTAGACCTTCCTTCTTGGCAGCCGCTTCCATTTCCATGGCCTTCATCTTTTTAATATCGTCCTCACTAGGTTCATACTGATGCCACACAGTATAATGGACAAGCCCACTAACCGTGAACCCCATCTTCCTGCTCATCTTGCCGAACCCTTCCGTTTCAGCATGATTCAAAAATGCAAACCCTGGGAAATTGGCACCTTGTCGGAACACTTTAGCTCGTGATAGAATAGATACCCCGCCAATCCCATCTAGATCTATCATTTCATTAAGATCCCCCTCGGCGCTTCGGAAATAGGCAAGATGCGGCCGCCATGTAGGATACTCTGCGTACCCTTCTACAATCACTTCATCTTCATCCAATGTCGCTGCTAATTCGATTGCAGCATCACTTTCCTGCCATGAATTCAAGTCGTAGGGCTGTTCACCGCCCAACCATTCCGGTAATGGTCGCCATACGTTCGGAACAATCACATCTCGATCATGTTTCATCAAATCCTCCAAGATCGTAGCTGGTGCGGTTTCAATATCAGCATCTCGCCAGTATACCCACGAATGATATGGTTTCAAAGCCAAAGCCGTCAACCAGTTTCTTGCTCGACCCATCACTTTACGTCGTTTACCTTGTACATGAACCCCGTGCCGGTCGTCTACCCCCTGTCCAATTAACTGGCCAAAGTCCTTTTCAAAAATATCTATCGAATTATATTTCAGTTGCCGTGGTGGTTCATCTTTGTTATGCTTCTCTTTACTGTCGGCTTCTTGTAGTTCTTTGGCATGCTTTTTGAGCATTTGAAGTGTATTATCGTCCGAATCGGATACCATAAAGGCGATATCTATCAGTTCATGAGGGTATGTTAGATTCCTTAGATGAGAAAACATCATTGGTAGTACAGGTTCTGCGTTTCTCAGTGGTATACACATCAACATGCGTTCTTGGCGTTTCCATCCTTCCGATGTGCCTTGCACTTTGGTAAGATCATGATAAAAATAGGTCCCTTCATAATCATCCCGATAGTTTAACCACTGTCGAAACGTGCTTTCACTATTTAATAGTTGGAATAGTGCTAGAATAGATGTGAGGATCAGAGCTACGTCATTCCAAAGCTGTCTACGTGGCTTGTGCCATTTTGATTTTCGAGGCTTGAAATCGTCCGATTGGTATCTTTCGAAGGGCGTAAGTTAGTATTTTTTCCAGCGTTATGCGTTTTTCCAGCGGTATATGTAACTTACCTTGGTAGCTCTGGTTTGCTATTCCGCAGCTTCACTCCAAAATTCATCGATAAAAGAGTGTGTACGATGCCACAAAAAAGGCCGTTTTAAGATGGTGTGGTAAGATATGTTGGTGTGAGATATGTTATGTATGTATTTGTTGTTCTTTTTGGAATTTTTCACCACCGGCCCGCAAAATTATTTACTCTCCGAGCATTTAGACTCTCTAACGGGGAGACACTCTCTCCAAACAATGCATGATGCGTTTTGAAAATCTAAAAGTTTATTAAACAAAAATAATAGCTTCTAGTGTTTACTTTACTTATTACTTTCTGATTCTTGAAAACCATTCATCTCCCAAAGTATCCCATACATCATCAGCAAGAGACTGTGCTTCGTCGGCGGTTTTACCATGTGCTTCAATATATACCTTCAATTTTGGTTCTGTTCCTGATCCTCGCGCTGTGAACCGAATTACATTGTCACCTAGCCCCAACTTTGCAGTGATCATTTCCACTGATGGTGAAACAGGTAGAGTTGGTTGATTGTCAGGGGTGCTAGAATCGTACCCAATGGTCAAATCTCGCCAATACAACACCTTGTATTTACCAATATTCGATGGGTACGGGGTTGCAGATTGTCGAATCTCCTTGAACACTTCGCTAGTGACTGATGGATCTGGCACCGTGTAATAAGCATTATGTTCGGCAAAATATCCAAACTCTCGATACAAATCTTGCATCTTTTCCAACGCATCGGTTTTTTCGCTGGCCCAGATACTGGCTAGCTGCAGGAACACGTACGCCGCACTGATCCCATCTTTATCGTGCACTAGACTGAACATGTACCCCAACGCTTCTTCGTACGCAAATGGCACAGTATACCCTTTCTTTTCCATATCGATTGCTCCGTTACCAATCCATTTGAAACCGGTCAAAGTATCAACACACTTGAACCCTTTCTTGTCTGCCAAATGAGCCAAAAACTCGGACGAAACAGTCGAATTGAGCAGTGCAATCTTTGATTTATCACCTGGAGTCTTTTCAACTGCATAGTAACCAAACAATGCCCCGAGTTGGTTACCACTGAGTTGACACCAAGCACCCGAAACCGTGCTCTTGACTGCGGCCACAAATCGATCCGCATCAGGATCGTTGGCGATAATCAACCGAATACCATTTTCATCAGCTTTCTTCATGGCCAAATCCAACGCACCCTTTTCTTCAGGGTTAGGGAACTTGACGGTAGGAAACGCTGGGTCAGGTTTGCTTTGTTCTTCAACAACAACCATTGATTTTTCCAACCCTAACAATTTGGCCACCTGGGTCATGTATGGCAACCCTACCCCATGCATTGGCGTGTACACAAACTTGAAATCGGTAGTGATTTCATCCGCATACTTGAGTCTCTGGATCTTTTCGAAATAAGCCGACTTGATCTTTTCTACCGCTGACGTATCGGCCTGGACAAGAGTCATGTCCCACGACCATGGCTCCAAATTCTGTTCAATGGTCTGTGCAATACCGCTATCATGTGGAGGAATGATTTGACACCCATTGCTCCAATATACCTTGTAACCGTTATCAGCAGCTGGGTTATGACTAGCCGTGACCATCACCCCACATGCCGCGTTGAGCTCATCAACACCAAATGGAACCAGTGGAGTATGTACAAGCCCAAATTTGTATACTTTGATACCTAGTTGGCTAAATGCTAGACATGTCAAGTCAGCGAACCGATCAGAATGGTTTCGATGATCGTGACCTACTACTACACCACGGTCCTTGGCATTGTCCACGTTGGCAAGCACATATTTGGCCAGACCTTGGGACGCCTGTAGTACTGTCACGTCGTTCATCCTGCTGAATCCACCTTCCATTCTTGCACGAAGACCAGCCGTACCGAATTGGATACCTATTTTTATTTCATGTTAGAAACATTCCACATCATGATTTAATACTATCGTGTTGTTGGAGGTGCACTTACGTTGCGACAGGCGTCTCTCGAGCTCTTTGTGTTCGTTCCGATCATAGAGCGCCTTGATCTCTGCACGGGTTTCTTCGTTCTATACAAAAAAAGGGCGGTTAGACAGGCTAAGTTAGAGGGTTCAACAATTGCAGGCTGCACATACAGTGTCAATGTCCATCCATTGCTGGACGAGTGATTCAATGTTCATAGTTGCGATTTAGATTAGAAGAAAGAAATGAGAAATAGGAAAGAAGGGAAATTGGATGGTTTTTAATTTACTGCTCGATATGGCGCTTAGGTTTTTGGCCGACGGTGATTGTTCCCGATGTCCGACGGAGAAGAGACTAGGATGCTTGGCATGGGCATCAACGCGACGGGCGTGTAAAGTAGCATGTCAAACAGATAAAAAAGCGCATCAAAATAAATTACAGAATATATATATAAATAGTATCGAAAACAAAATTTTATGTTACAAAAGACCGTCTTCAAGTTCCTTAGCAAACTCATCTTCATCATAATCTTCGTCATTAATATCATCAGCATCGTTACCATCGTCATCATCAGCAGTCTTGACCCGTTTATTCGTAACCTCGTCATCCGAATCTCTGTCCCGTTTCAGCGAATCGTCTTCTCCTTGTTGATCTATTGTTGAATTTGTGACATTACCATTCTCAGTCTCCCTGGCATCGCCATTCTCCATGACTTCCCCGTTCCCATCCCCATTCTCCTTCTTTTTTTCATCATCATCATCATTATCGTCATCCTCATCCTCATCGTCGTCGTCATCATCATCATCGTCGGACCCAATAAACTCATCAACTTCTTTACTAATCTCGTCCCAATCTACTTTCCCATCGTTAAGTCGTTTCATAAACTGATCCGCGTCCATATTAGGATCCAAATCTGCCTCGGTATTTTCCTCGGGGCCATTCTCTTCTTGCTCCTTGACTTCCTGATCAAACCGTTCATCCTGGGTGACATTTAACAAATGAGGTTCTTCTGGTACCCGTTCCCACTTGGCTATACATTCAAAAATCCAACTTGTATGCACAATCTTAACGTTAGGATTTCTGGACGCTTGTTGTACTTTCTTCGTTCCTGCGTTGCTAGCAACAACATGCGTAACTTTACTATGGTAATCGGCAACCACTACCGCACCAAACGATCTTACCCATCGCACGATATCTGCATTCTCTAATTTGGTACCTAGCGGGACAACTCCAGAGAACAAAAATACCAATCCGTCAAATACCGGTTCCTTCAATTGCCGCATCACATCTTCAACATTCGGCTCCTTTTCCGCGCTCGGATCATATTGTTCGTAATATGCATCATGTACCTTCTTCAATGCACTAGATACATTATCCAGTTCACGATCTTCATCTTCTAATAATACCTGATGATGCTTAGCAGGTTCATGCTTCTCTTCTGCTTCCTCTTCCTCCTTCTTCCATTGCTCTTCTTGTAACTTTGCTAGCGGTCGTTCATTCATTTGTTCACCCAACAAAGCACTTCGCTCTTCAATAACTGCATCTGACTTTGGAGGAGGCACAACGACTCCCTGTTGCTTTGGTAAAAAGCTAGAATTAATATCGCCGATTCTGAAAAAGTTGTATGGTACAACTCGGATCAAATGAGGTGACCACTTCCATACATCTCCTCTATCATCGATAATAGTCACCATGGAAGTAGATACTGGGAACAGCCGCTTCAAATGCTTCTCGATTATACTACCACTATCATCACGGCTTAGCACCCGATCGGCAAAGTACTTGCCATCAGGATCGATAATCTTCATGATATTCTTGGCGTAAGACTTTGTCGCCATTGTATAAACATGCAATTCGTACCGCTGGCTGATTTCCTCTAAAAACTGCTCCAATCCAGGCCTCACCTTGACGTAGTATGTACACAGTTGCCGAGTAATCTCCCGCGTCTGATTATTCATCACGTCTTCTGTCAATTGAAACGTCTTTATATCCTTCACTGCTTCATAATTGGGATTTTCTGGGTCGGCCATCCATTCACCAATCGTCTTGTCAACATCTGCATGTATCACCGTTTGATCCAAATCCACCACCAAAATCAACTTCTTTTCGCTCAATAATCGTGTTAATGAATTCTTCTCTATCCGTTCTGCTTCCTGGTATGATACTTTCAATCCACTATCCTCGTGTGATAAAGATATCGGCGCGCGATCCAACTTGAAATCTGTGTAATCTGTCTCATCCTCAGTTGATTTGCCGCACAACGCGCATAACCCACCATACTGCACAGTATGTGTGCAAGGTTCTATAATCGATACAATCTCTGCATTTGCGCTTGATATTATATCTCCAACATTGATAGACCATTGATGAATTTTTCCTGTAATAGGTGACTCGAAAGATGAAAAGAATTCTTTTGTCACCGTATCTTCTCCTTCCTCTACGTCATGCCAGTATTTGAATCTTGCTAAAGGTTGATGCTTTTTGACTGTCTGGTCTGCAGCGACCAATATCGATGTGATTTCTACTGGAAACAGTGTCTGTTTGGGCAGATTGACTTTTGTGGGTTCTTCCATATCTCTTGTGGGGGGTGGTGATTGTTTCTGAAATAATTATGATAATAGTGTGCTGTAGTAGTTTAAAAGAATGTGTGGTGGAGTTCAAAAAAATAAATAAAAAAAATTGGGAACAAAAAAGAAAACAAAAAAAAATAATTATTTATTTGCGGGTGGGAACTAATCTCCTATTTATATACTTTTTGGAAGTTGAATCATGAGAACATAAAACAACAATGAAAATATATAGATGAATATATATAAATGCTTCTTTAAAAAAAAAGATGTGTAAAAATCAAAAATAAATAATATATCTAGACAGAATTCTACTGATTAATCTAAGTAATATACCTTTCTCTATCCCAGTTCACTACTCCTGTATCTAGAACACTGTCTGTATTGCCTTGTTTATTCTTTGTGCGCTGAATCGATG
>JAKTQM010001312.1:40035-50116 GCA_030558825.1 Blastobotrys niveus
ATTGTTGTTGTTGTTGTTGTTGTTGTGGGAGGAGGAGGGGGTGGGAATGTTTAGGGTAACCGCCTGTTTGTAGCCCGTTTCCTTCCCACCCATCTCCCGTTCTCTGCCCGTCCTGATCCCTTTATGCCATATTTCTATCCCCGTTACGGGGCAAATATCGACCCACCATATGGGGTCATCGTGCGGCTTCGAAATCACTTCGATGTTAAATGGCATTAATACCCAATAAAACATAAAAATAATGACACAGAGAACATAAATTCATCAATAGATACAATTAAATGCTTAATTGACCCATAAAGTCCCTAAAAACCCCGTTTTCAGCGCGGAAACCCGCACTTCCAATGGGTTTATATAGGCCCTGCGAAATTTCGGACATCAGTGATAAGCGCAAAGCGCTAAGGTGTCGTGGCTCAATGGCAGAGCATCAGATTTCGGCTCTGAAGGCTGCAGGTTCGAATCCTGTCGACATCGGCGTTTCTTTTTGCTTATATTTTATCTTTTTTGCATGTTGAGAAACCAAATGATTCGTCGAGCCGCACATGTTGAGACACGAGCCGCACGTGCGAAACAGCAGCCGCACGCAATCTATTTATCAAACAGCATTGTAGAATAAATGTAAACAGATATGGCAAAGAAGGAGAAAAGCTTTTTTTTTTTTTTTTTTTTTTTTTTTAAAGTAAGTTGCCATAATTTTATGTACTGATTTTGCGATATTCTACAAGACAAAAAAAACGCTTTTGAATAGGAGAGAGAGAGGAAGAGTAGCTTTGACACAAGACATCTTGTCTTATCATAGACAAAGCGCGATAGAGTGATGGCAGCTGACGTCCTGTCCTACGATAGAACCACAAAAAAAAATGGAACATCCCGCGTTATTTTCACAACAAGTGGCAAAGGTTGGTTTTTTACACGATCTTGCAAATGGATATTAAAAAAGGTATATATTATTAAAATCGTTATAATATATGCGATGGAAAGAATTATCACATATATAAAAACGAAAAAACTATTGAAAGATAGAAAAACGGATGTAACATTAAAAACAAACAAACCTTTTTAAAAAGAAAAAAGAATATGCAGAAAACAAAAAGAAAATAAAAAATTAGACTTCTTCTCGAGCAGGTTCTTGAACATTTTCATGTTCAGAAGTTTGCTTAGCTTCCTGCACACCAAGATCTTCCTTGATATGGGAAAGAGATGGAACCTTTGGTTGCCAGTTGGCAGTTCGCCATGGGACAACACCGTTGGTCCAAAGTTCATTCCACAATTCGTCCATTTCTTCCAAGGTCTTACCTTTGGTTTCTGGGAACATGAAGAAGACATGAACCGTCATGGCGAAACAGAAAATGGAGAAGATAATGTAAGTTCGCCAGTCAATGTTGGTGAAAGCTGGAGCAACGAACAAAGCCAAAGCCCAGTTGAAGATCCAGTTGGCACCAGCAGTGATACCGTTGGTCTTGGCTCGCAATCGCAAGGTGAAGATTTCAGAGCAGTAAATCCACATACCTGGACCCCAAGTTGGAGCAAAGGAGCAGACAAACAAGTAGGAGCAAGCAATAATGGCTCGAGAAGCATTCTTGTTGGACTTTGGAATCAAAATGGTGGTAGCAGAGGTCTTATCTGGATTTGGAACACTGTACAAAGCCAAAGTGATACAGACACCCAACAACCAGGTCAACATCAAAACACCACCCAACAAGAAGATTGGTCGTCGACCCCATCGATCAATGAACAAAAGAGCTGGAACAGTCATAACCATGTTCAAGATATATTGAATCAAACCAGAGATCAAGTTGGCATCACCTTCGAAACCGGCCATTTGGAAAACGTAGACAATGTAGTACATCATAACGTTCATACCGCACAATTGTTGCCAAATTTGACCCCAGATACCAACCATGGTTCGGTTAATATACTTCTTGTTGAACATTTCAAACCAACTGGATTGCTTGGCTTCTCGTTCAATTCGAACTTGTTCCTTGATTTCTTCAACTTCAATCAAGACTTGAGCATTGTTAACATCACCATTGGCTTGAACCTTGGAGATGATATCAATAGCTTCTTCCCATCGATCCCGGCCTGCCAACCATCGTGGAGATTCTGGCAACACAAAAGTACCAGCCAACAACAACACACCTGGAATCATTTGACAGCCCCAAGCAAGTTGGAAAGAACCGTTACCTTTGATGTGAGAACCACCGTAACCAATCAAGAACATGATCAAAATACCCCAGGTAATGGCCCATTGGAAAACACCGACCAATCGACCTCGAATGTTCTTTGGAGACAATTCAGCAATGTAGACTGGAACTTGAGAAGAAGCGAAACCAATGGCAATACCAGCGATGAATCGACCACAAATCAAAGAAGCTTGATTGATGGATGCAGTTTGGATAGCAGCACCAATAATCCAGACAACAGCAGCAATTTGAATAACTGGTCGTCGACCAAGTCGATCAGCAAACAAACCAGATACAATAGCACTACAGAAAGAACCACCAGCCATGGCAGAGGTGATACCACCTTGAACGATACCCTTTGGCTTGTCGAATTGATTTTGATAGGCATCTTGGGAAATAAATGCTGAAACAGAACTGATATCGAAACCAAACATCATACCACCGATGGTCGCAATAGCGGCCGTCACGTATGGATTGTACACCTTCATGTTGAAGTTAACGTAGAGTTTTTGTTGAACAAATAAAAAAAAAGACGGTATAAAACTCTATCTCACGATCTCTCTACAACTAGATGATAAAGAAGAAGAAGAAGAAAAAAAAAGAAGAGAGGAAGAGAATAGATTGATTTTGTCCGGATTTTTCTTTCTTTAAAAAGACTTCGACTAGAGCCCCTTAAAAGACCAAGATTTAAGAAAATCGCCCATCTTTATTTCTTGGCTTTTCTTTTTCTTCTATTTTCCTCGTTCTTTTTCTGTTTGGATATCTAAACATAGCGGGGAAGACATAGATATCTCTGAGATTGTTGTTTACTTTTGTCTAACAAAGCGTGCGGCGTGTTTTATTTTTACAATGTTTCATACAATAAAAAACATCCATTCGGCAGCAGCCACCCCCAGAGGGGCCGCGCGAGCAAGGGTGCGGGGCGTGTTCTTATTCAATCCGAAACAGAAGCCTCGTGGCGCCCAGACCTTGACAAAGCGAAAGAAATAGAAAAGCCACGGCAAAACTGAACGGTAGGCCAACTTGCCGACCGTTGAGTGGATGGGCCCAGTAAGTTGGAAAAGAGTGGGATTCCTTTGTTCTGGGCTTTGTGGATGATCGGTTATGGTATCGATTTGGATATTACATTTTTTAACGGTTTTTTAGCACGGCGGCAAGAAAGTTTGAGTCACAGCCGCTTCTCGAAAAAATAAGTAAATAATATAAATAAAAACGAGAAACGAGAAACGGTTCATTGGTACAAACGAAATCTGGGATTTGGTAGAGAATGGTTACTAGGAGTCGTTCTTACCCCTCCTCTTTCCATAGTTTTGAAGTTGAGTTTCACCTATGCGAAAGAAAATTTTTTTGCCAGATGATGATGGTGGGCAGACAGACATTCACCGCACAGATATTGATCTCTTTCGATTTTGATTGCCGATCACTCATGGCCATGGATGGATGCATGCAACTTTTCCGTTTTGGGCAATTACCCCGCCCTCCAACGTTGGTGAATTTGCATTATCAAAGTTGTTCATTGCAGGCATCCGTTAAGTCGTTGAAACAGTGTTAGGAACAGCAAGTCAAGAAGTTTGCAATCGTATAAGTGAGCACCTCATCTCACTGGAAAAACCCTCTGGATGATATAGATTGGTAGTAATAGGAGTCATGAGAGTCAATGAAAATATATTGATGTTATTATACAAATGACAGGGAAAGAACAGAAAGGAATGTTTGTATTCTTGAGGTGGCAAAAAACAGCTATGAAGGTATATACTCGAAAGACCTAGCCCATGCTCACCAGACCAAATATGCACCTTCAGTTTTCTTCGACGCTAAAGCATCTATATCCCAAGATGATTTTCTATAGGCTATTTTCAACGTCACGCACGCTGCATATAACGGCCATGCGTTTATTTGTGCGAACTCTGTGCTGTGACCTGAAAGAAAGCACAATCTATTCAAATAGGGCACCAATTGTTAACGCATCTCGCCATGCTGATGGTGAATGAAGTTGATAACGCAGACCTATAAAAAGCGAAAGATGGTTTATTGTGAAGGAATGTAAAAGGCCAATTTCCTCATTCTGATAAAATTTGTACATTTGGATCGGCGATCTCAGTTCAATCGATGAAAAGGCTCGAATACTGTTACATCGTTTAATGCATTCTACCCTGCACAGATTGCATTACGTATTGAGAACTGTTATGTTTAGACCAGTTTTTGGGGCGGAGAAAATCTGCCGCCCCTCCAAAATGCTTTTTTAAGCGTCCTAATTACCGAGTTAAGGACCCCACTACTCTGCAGTAAGTCAGTGTTTGCCAAGTAAAAAGGGCGACCATTTGAGAAGAAAATTTTTTTTTCTTGGTAGTAAGGGTTGTCGTATGAAAAAAAAGGTCCTTCCCCCCTCAATTCGCCCCTTATTTTAAAAGAAAAAGGGATTTTTTCTTTTATATAGGGCATTGATATATGGGAAATAGATGACCCTTTTTTCTTGGTATTTTTAAGATTATCCGAAATGTTCGGAGATATAAAGTAGAATCTACATAGAATGATAAGACGACGAACTGTCATGTTGGTGACAATCTAGCCTCGATTTTTTAGCCTTGCAATTGATCGATTTTGATCGCAGTGGATTTTCATGTGGCATGAAGATTACGCGAGATAATCTGCTCCCCTCAAAATTTATATGGGGCCAGCCTTACTTAGTGCTGTAAACAAACTTACATATAATCTGCTAGAAGATTGGAAATCCTACATTTCCGAGGCTTTTCTCTGGTCTAGAGGACTGAAACAGGGAGTAACAAAAAGATGGCTCCGCGTGGATTTGCGCGCGTATCCGTTTTTTAATTCTCCTCCGGAGTTCCAGCTATGCTTATTGACCTGACCGTACATGCAATTATATTATAGAGCGAGAGAGACCATTTTTTCATTGGACAGATTTATCCGGCTAAATAGCTAAAAAGCATATATATACAGTATTTTCATAAGACATATACAAGAGAGACTAAATTGTATGCTAAAAGCGGGGTACTAAACCATGCCAATACGAGCGGTGATGTATGCCTAGAGAAGCCCAAGACAAGTTTGATTGGAGTATATTTGCTGGCATGAAACGGAAACGGGTGAACAAAACAGCCCCCCATTTTTAATCGTTTCTTTTCTTATGCATTAAAGTGCCTAGGCTCTCTTTAATGCTAAGGTTGTGGTTCCGTATGTAGGCCCCTCAAGGGATCACTTATGCGGCTCTGCCGTTTTAAAAATAAAAAAAAATGGAGATTAAAATAACGGATATTTATTTTATACGAGAGGAGTTTAGTGACTGGATGTGGGGGGAAATAGGGGTCATTATAGTAGTGTAGGGAGTGGGGGACGGCTATTTTCATGTCCTTCGTTAATGGTGAACCTGGTGATTTCAACGGTTAAAGTATCACCTGCAGAGGGTCAGGCGAGTACGGTAATGCCCGTCAAATGTAGAAATCAGCCCATTTTGTATTATTTTTATTTTACTTTACGTTAAGATTGTGCTAATATGACTTGGACTGAGTAGATCATCCATTGATTATGAGCCATGTTGAACGGCAAAAAGGCGCGGGGTAATTGAGCAGAAGAATCCTGGTGACCTTTTTCTTTTGGTAATTTGTCCTTTTTATGAATCTTTTTTTCTAGTTTATGCTGTAGGTTAATATATCTTCTGTTGATCTGTTGAGATTGGCGGAGTCGACGGAAGATTGGCGAAGGCTAGGCGGGTTGGTGCTGTGACGATCACTATTGTTTCTATGGAGGGAACTGTTGAGAAATTGGTTCAGCTGTGGCTGGCCATCAAACGGTACGGCTTTTTACCAGCAAACTTCCATATATATAATATCTAGTATTATGGTATTCAGATTTATAAAAGGGTGCAATGGGGGTATTGGCATTTTAATAATCCAAGAAGCGGAAAGATTGGTATTAGAAACGAACGCTACCACACCGGCATTTGCAAACCCAGTTCCCCGAAAGTTTCCGCAGTTTGTTAAGTTATGCATTTGTTTGTCTTCGACGTGGCTTAACAACACTTGAGCGTGGAACTTTTGACAACGGTTTGTGCTGTCTGCTTCATTCTACGGATAGAGTCGGAAATTTCACTGGAGCATTTGCCTCAGTACAAGAATCCTATACGCTGGTAGCATTTGGTCGTTTTTATCGTTATCATCAAGTTTTGATAAGGGCACAAATAACATGCTTTATCGTTGAGGGATCTTTGACGATAAACCCAGGATATTTTTATCTTGTCATGGACTTTCATAGGTGCCTTGAAGCGTCTGGTTTCAGGGTCGACATTGCGGGCGTTGTGAGCGTTGTGAGCATTAAAAGCATATTCTCGTTCCGCCTTGGCTATTTTGACCTTCAATGGAAATGGCAATTGGTCCCTGCCTAAAATGTGAAGCAGCCAGCAAACCTATGACAGCACCTTTCTTTTGGCATTTCATGGTGGTTGCCTTAGTCAGGGTGTGTATAGATATAACCGCTGTCATACTAGAAACTACATCCTATCGTAATTGTCTTTGCAAACGGTTGATAAAGCTGTGTACAAGTAATTGGAATGGGAACCTGCCAAATAGCGACGGGTAGACCATCGTATGTCTAGTATGTGTTCCCACAAGATGAAAAGATCACCAAAAAGAACTTGACCAAGTTTGTCAAGGATTTCATTGCTGGCAAGTTGGAACCAAGCATCAATTCTGAATCAATTCCAGAAACTCAAGGTCCAGTGTACACTGTGGTTGGTAAGAACTATGATGAAGTTGTGTTGGATGATGATAAGGATGTAAAAAAAAGGGTACATCTGGTTTCAAACAAAGTGCGGCTTTTCGTACACAATTCCCTGACCCAGGGTATAGCTGCTACTGCAGACACAGCAACAAGCACTGCGACAACAATGCTTACTACCTAGGGCACTAGGTATATATACACATCACGAAAAATAAAAAAAAAAAAGGAAACTTTTCAATGTTGTTGTGTTTTATGATCAACAGATAAGAAATAATAAAAAGATTAAATAAAAAAAATCGCGTCGTCATCGCGAAAACAGGTTTTATATTTATTTATAAAAAAGAAGCGTGTTTTTTCGAGACCTTCTCAACTTTTTTTCCCTCCTCCGCGCTCTCTGCATTACTCGTATAATGTATAAAGAGTTTCTAGCGTTCAAAAACCACCAATCTAGACAAAATTTAACACTTGTTAGCTCTTCTTTCCAATTTGGGCAAATTGGGTGTGTGTTAAGAAAAACGTACCTGTTCATTCATGGCTTCGATAGTATCACCGTCATCAAGTTGAAGCTAGAAAAAAACATTGAAATTATATGTTAGCACCATAAACCGTATTATATATAAAGCAAATGCAATGGAAAAAAAACATACACTTTGTGGCGTGTCATCAGGACCAACTCTGTCACCATCAGCCAAGAATCGCAAGGCGCTGGCATCTTTACCAGTCTTCTTACAAAACGTATCCATCACCTTTCGCAATGGAGTGGTCTTCTTGATCTTGAAGTAGACTTCAGTGTTCCCGTCGGTGACCTTGACGGAGATGTGTTCGGTGGCCTGTTCTGGCTTGACGTCGTTCTTTTGTTCTTCGGACATTGTTGTTATTGTGTGAAAAGAAGAAGAATAAGTTGTTGAAAAAAAAAAAGTAGTCTCTTTTGATGTGATTGTTTTTGGGAGTTTGATGCGTCAAATCTTTACATCGTCACGACTTACTGTAATTAATTCTTGTATTTTTTTTTTTTTTTTCTCGGGAAACCTATCTTTCAGCGTCTACACTAGATTAGACACAAATGTTAGCACGCCGTTGAATTTATATTTTTCAACTGGCCTGAAAAAGATCACAAAATGTTAGAAGAAGAATTACATGAAATTCAGGATTATGAAGTGGAAGCTTTGAGAGCCATTTATATGGATGATTTTCAAGATGTGGAGTCACAAACGGCTTGGAATGTATGTTGTTTTAATAATTATTCTGAATAAAAGGGGCGCTTAAAGAAAACTAACCATGTTTTTAAAAAGAAAACCCGTCCTACTTTTACAATATCAATCAGATCTAAAAGTGACAGCGATGTGAAATCAGTCAAGGTCAAATTTGCAATGACCGCCACATACCCAAAGACGTTACCGATTATAACCATTGCACATCATTCGAATCTATCACCTCGACAACTTGATGGTGTCAAAAAGACAATCGACAAGGAGAGTAAGAAACTCGTCGGGCAGGAAATGGTATACGAAATTGTCACTAGAGTTCAAGAACTGATTGATGAGTATCAAACAATGACGGACAAAGGGTCGAGTTTGGGTCAGCAGAGGAAGGAACGGCTGAGAGATGAGGCGGTGCTTAGAGAGAAGGAAAAGGAAGCTCAACGACAGCAAAAGGAAGCAGAGAATATCGAGGAAGAGAGAATGCTAGGTCAAATGGTACAAGAGGAATTGAAACGGCGCAAGAAACGAGAAATGAGTACCAGTAATCAGCCTGATGACGATGTGAAGATTGAGGGACAAGAAGCAGACACATCGGTGGTGTTTGATAGAACTATAACAGCACGACGACCAAATGGTGCTTCAATCAAGTTTCGTAAAGTGGTTGGAAGGATCCCTACCAGCTGTCATTCATTTGGCGAGACGTTTATTGTCAAGCCGTATGTGCCCGATTATCCGGCTGTAGAAGACGAGTTGTTGCTGATGTTGACGGAAATTGTGCTGTCGGAACCATTCTGGCTGACTAGTGACGGTAAGAAACAGATATACAGTCTGGAGAGTGAACTTGAGTCATTGAGGGAGCTGAGACATGAGAATGTGGTACCTGTGTATGAAAGTAAAGTCCAGAAGGAAGCAAAGTTATGGCGAGTACTGATTTTGACTCAGTATTATCCTATGGGATGTGTTGGTGATTTACTTGATGCTATCGATACTATTTCACTCAAAGTAGCTCGATCATGGGCTATTCAATTACTGGAGGGGTTGGAAGCTATTCATAAGGCTGGATTTTTGCATAAAAAGCTGTTACTCGATAATATAATGCTGTTCAGGAATAAAGATCTCGGTGAAACGGTTGTAAAGCTAGGCGGGGTTGGGTACACTTATCGTCTAATGGAAATGAACAAACAAAACCCATTTACACAAAACTCGAAAAAAGTAACAGCATGTGAACAATGGTCACCTCCTGAAGGGTCGGATAAACCTACCCGTAAGACAGATGTATGGGAGTTTGGCATTGAGTTTGTCAAAATGATTGCTGGTAAATCTACAGTTAACGAGTTTGATAATCCAGCAGATTATATCAACAGCGCCAATTTGTCCGAGTCATTGAAGGACTTTTTGTTCCGTATATTCCGGCCGCAACCTAAGAAACGACCGTCACCGTTTGATTTACTACCAGCACTATTTCTGCGGACTACCACCGATTTCAATGCACAGACGCCGCCCACGCCGCACCACCAGCATTTGCTGTCTTCTCATGACAGTCATCAACAACAACATCATCATCATCAGCAGCAGAACTACCAAGTAGCACACCATCATCATACGAAAAGCAGGACTTTTTCGTCAAACAAACGACCAGATGGCCGCGATATGGTTACTGGTGGAGGTGGTGGTGGGTATTCTCGATATGTAAATGACTTTGACGAGAGCGTAGTGTTGGGGCGTGGCGGGTATGGCGAAGTGGTCAAGGCAAGGAACAAACTAGATGGACGACCGTATGCTATCAAGAAAATTCAAGCTACATCGGATAAATTGACATCGATATTGCAGGAGGTGCGGCTGTTGTCGAGGTTGAATCATCAGTATGTTGTACGATATTATACTGCATGGTTGGAAGATGACTATTCATTTGAAGATGCCATTGCCAGTGACGATACGGAAGGGGATGATGATAATGATGAT
>JAKTQM010001313.1:7774-18594 GCA_030558825.1 Blastobotrys niveus
CATTCGCCCTTCTCATTTATATATAACCAAAACAGGGCCCAAACGATTAAACTGGGCCGCGTCGACATTGGTATCCAAAGCTCGACCGGCATCGCCGCCTATACCTACAGATACACTTACAGGTCCAATGCCGCCAATGCGTTCAAAAATGTTAGATAGCGATGATCTTGAAAGCAGTCTTGCGCCTCTTAGACCAGGGGTAAAAAGCTATCGCCGACGTAGAGCATCAACGTTGCCAAACACCAAATCCGATATTGAAGGAGACATCATGCCGCTCATGTCGAGAGGGTCATCTATTGAGAAATTACAGACAACAGAAGGTGGAGGAGGAGGAGAAAGAGGGTTGAATACGGTGTATGAAGATGGTGGATTGGAGACGCTTACACCTGCGACGCCGGCAGCGGAATACGACGACGATTCGGATGAATATGAAGACGATGACGATATGGAGGACGATGATGAAGATGGGGATGATGAAATGGCAGCAGCATTATCTGGATTGAGCGATGAAGACGACTCGGATATAGAGGAGGATCTAGAGTTTGCGGCGCGACAGATTAAGTGGAATAATAATCAGGATGATGATTCAGTGACGTCTGGATCGCGACCGACATCAGTGACGACTTCGCCAAGAGCCAAGCGACGTAAAGAGCCTCAAAGAAATAGAAACAAGTCTTTGGATACTGGTGGATACTCTACCGGATCGCCCAATGGTAGCGGTGGTGCTGGTGGCGGAGGTACCACTGGCAGTGCGACAGTAGGAACAGCGGGATTGGCGTCTAGACCCAACACCAGATCAAGAGCATTGTCTGCTTTGAGTCAGACCAGTGACTTGTCTTCACCGCAGATCCCATTCAGAGATTCAGATGGGACTGGAGGGAGTAGCATGACAGATTATTTAAGTGGAGCGACCCAGAAAGCAGGAGTAGGAGGAGGGAAGCAATCACAACAACAACAGCAACAGCAGCAGCAAGAAAGTACATTGAAACTATCGACATCGGCGTTACCACTGCGGGATCGGTCTGGTTCATCGCCGCTATTCCCGACGTCTTCGGCGCTCAAACCAGTGCCAATCAAACCACCAGTACAGGTATCCAACTTGACCAGTGCGATTGTTGCCAAACAAGCAACGTTTGACAATCCACTGGAACAGTATATTGCAGCGAGCGGGAAAAGTGAACGGCGCCCAATCAAACTCAAGATGTATATGCCTTCATCAGACGATAAGACGACGCCCTGGGAAGCAGTGGTTCGTCCCGATTGCACAGCACATATGGCGATTGGATTTGCATTGTATTGTTATAGTGAACAAAAGCGCAAGCCGGACTTGACCCCTGAGCAGTGCGATGCTAATTATTGGAATTTGAGGATTGTGGAGGACGATGGGGAACCAGATGAGGATTTCCCAGCATTGGATCGTACTCGGCAGATCTCTGCATATTCATTTGACGAATTTGCATTGGTTGAAGCAACTCCTGAACAACGTAAAGAGAATGAACGCAAGACGCCCAATTCCAAGAAACCCACTTCTGCCGGTCCAGGGGTGGCGGCAGCTGCGGCTGCGGGAGCAGCAGAGATGTTTGGACATTATCCAGAAGTCGAAGTACAAGCTGATATGGTGCTTATTAAAGTGTTCCAGTATCCTTTTAATGAGATGACATCGCCTCTATTCTGGGAGAAGGCGGTCACGGGAGATGTGACGGCAGGACAATTGTTGAACCAGTTATGTCAGGATAAGATGCTTGATGAGTCAATGTACGCATTCAAAATTGCCAATACAAGGATGGTGATTGGTAACGATTTGAAGTTGAGCAGTTTACAGGGACAGTATACGTTAGAATTGACGCCTAAACGAGTTATCACTCGTGCCAACGGCTACGTGGAGCCCAAGTTCTCATCGTCTCTCGATATGAACTCAACAACGAAGACCAGTAGCGGGGGTAGTGGCAGCCGTAATAACGTGTACAATGCATTGGCGCTACGAGGCGCAGAAGATGCTAAACGTGATGGTAGAAATAGTATGCTTACTGTTCCTGAGGTGCTTAACACGGCAGGGTATAGGAAGTACATGGTATGGCGACGACAACCCATGTCGTTTATTAACCGACATGAACGGATTCTGGCGCTGGATGGAGAGTACGTGCATATTATGCCGAGTGAAGAGAAGACGTTCTTTGAGACGCCAAAAACTTCTTCGTTTCATATTTCTCAGGTGATCAAGTGTAAGCAGTCGAGAAAGGTGCCAACTAATTTCAAGGTGGTGGTGCGGAAGGATTCGGGCCCCAAGCGGTATGATCTGGAGGCGCCAACGGCGGCGTTGTCGATTGAGATTGTGGCGAAGATTAGGAGCTTGGCATCGACGTATAGACATGCATAGGATAGTGTATCTTTTTTTTTATTATTATTATTATTATTTAACTTATTACTTAGTTCTGTTTAATTTATTATGATCACTCGAATACGCTTGGCATCACCGGATAAGTGTGACAGAAGAGATTCAGTCTCCGCTGGATTACTTGTAAATCCTGCATCACCAGTTCAAAAATTTGCTATTTTTGAATTACCTGATGCCCTATGACATTCAAAACTCGATTCCCTTTGCTAAACACCCTCGCACAACAGCTACTGGCGTTTTGTTACTCGGCTGATGGGCGGCATGTCGGAAGTTTGATCAAAGCTCCAGAAACGCTTTATTTCAACACAAATCGTGTCAGAAGACTCGGAAACAATCATATCAGCCCCAATTGACCATTACACATCCTCAAATACCAATAAATCCTTCAAATACCGTGAAAAAAGCGTGTATGACCGGTGTTCAAGCAAGTTTATATACTCACTTCCCGATTTTCACTGCTGTGGAAAAAGTTTAGGCTTAAAGGGCGTCTGGTGTAGTTGGCTATCACATTCCCTTCGCATGGGAAAGGTCCCCGGTTCAACTCCGGTGTCGTCCAGGTTTCTTTTTTTGGTCTGCATATGTATGTTTGCGTGAAATCGGATGCATACATGTTGGCCGAGTTTGAGCCGCACATAATGCGGCGGGTGTTTCATCACCCCCTAGATCTGATGCGGCAGACAGCATATACAAACACCAAAAAAAAAAAAAAGAAAAGAAAAAAACAGCCTTCCAGATATTATTAGTTATGAGATAATTATTATACGTTATATTATTTTTATACGTCAGCAACATTTCTTGTCCTGCTTGGTGGGATCAAAGATGCCTTTCGTGGAGAGTCAGCTTCAAAGATGACATCCAATTCTTCCAAAATTCTACCCTTGGGTTCAACAAAGTAGAAATACACCACTACAAATTCCACCACATCCCATACTGCGAAGAAGATATATGTTCTCCAGGAGATATTTTGGAGCGCCACCGGCATGGAGAATTGGTTGACAAATGAGCCAACACTCCCGACACCTTGATGGATCATCATACTCTTGGCTCGAAGCTTGTTGGAACTGACTTCACCTGGGTAAATCGGCTGCATGGAGGTGAACCCGATGGCGAACAAACACCCGAACAAGAAAATGAAGAAAATACAAGCAACAGACGATGCATGGTTGCCGGTTTTTTCGAATTGCGAGGTGGTGACAGCCATCATTGCCATACAAAGACTCATACCAGCGGTCGAGAACATAAACATCTTTCTTCGCCCAACATGTTCATGCAAGAATGCACCAGACGCTGCGGCAGCCCAGCCAGTAAGATTATACATGGCGTTCAGCAAAATCTGAGTATTTGGATCTTCAATGCCTACTTTTGTTAGAAGGGTTGGCAAGAAGTAACTGGATACATTGTTACCACTGAATTGACCGAACCATGAGATGGCAACGTTAAGCCCCAATCGATATCGATCGGATCGCTTAGCCAAAAACCCTCGGAAATCAAACAAAGTCTTGAAAGTATTCAACCCAACGTTTTGTAGAGACTGGGAAATTTCAATCATTTCCATTTCTACAATAGGATGATCAGGATCACCATTAGCGTGGAGCTTGACCAAGATTTCTCGTGCCTTTTCATGTTTATTCATGGCAATCAACCATCGTGGACTTTCTGGAACAAAGAAGATACCACTCAACAAAATACTAGGACATGCCAACTGCAACCACAATGGTAGTCGGAAAGTCATCAAGGTGCCTGGATGATGAATTCGCATACCCAAGATAGAGAACGCAGCAAGAATTGCACCGAGGTAGAACAAGGTGTTGTAAAGACCAGATAATCGAGCTCGCATATGTGGAGGAGCCAACTCGATGGCAAGCATTGGAGCACTTGCCGATGCAATTGTAGTGAAAAATGCCATCAAGAATCGAGATGCATTGAATACGCCCAAGTTTTTAGCCGTTGCCATGATTGCTGTTGACATGATAACCCCGACACACCCAGTAGCCACACCAACTCGTCGCCCAAAGATATCAGAAATGACAATGAACAATGCACCGACCAACTGACCAATGTTGAAAATAGAAAACATGAGACCAGTACCTGCTACTGCACCAGGAAGTTTATAGTAATCATGGAATTCTTCGAGGGCATTGATACTAGAGATCAACGACCCGTCGAACCCACTCATGGTGGCACCAAAATACACCAGCGCACAGCAGGCGTATAATCGAAGCATGCCTTTGCCCCATGGGTTTGGTTTGTTATCTCGAAGCACTTCATCTAGTGTTTTGTGTTCTAGCTTTTGCAAATCGGTTTCATTTTGCTGAGTGCTAGTCACTCGAGCTACTTGATCGACTTCTGTGTCGTGCTTTTCGTCAGACATGTTGAAAAAAAAAGCAGCGATAAATGTTAGTATAGAATGAGGAGATTAGAAGAAAAAAAAAAAGTACTTCAAGGGGGGCTAGATCAGTGGTTATCATCTGGATTTTATATACAAGTGAGGGGTATTTCAAACCTGGCGGGCATACTGGAACTGAGATGCATGAATAAAAAAAAAATTGAGATAGCTTAGCTCGCGTATTTTTTGCATGACTGCATCGGATTTTTGATCTTTTTAATTTTCAAATATCTTGTAAAGGGTTACCTTGCATATCAGATACCCCGCCAATAGCATTCTGCAGTTCGAGAATATCGATCGCCTTCATTAGGATAGCACCAGGGTGTAGTTACATTACTTTCTGACAGGGTTAGCCGGCTCCATTCTCCAAAGGAATGAGGACCTTATCATTGACAACGCGAGAATAACAATAACTAGATAGATAGCTAGATATCTATCTACACACAGTCGGGTTGAGTTCAGGAACGGGTGCGGCTATGACAGAGAAATCAGAAAGATAGCCCGGCTCGACCCCCCATTTATTTGATCGACCCTCCACAACCGAGAATATCTATGCTGTTACTGTGGGGAAGTATTGCAACGTTAGACATATAAAACGATTTTAATGTTTTGTAGCCTTTCAATTTCATACAGAAAACAAAGAGGGCCAGTGTCAAACGGCAACGGCAACTTGAAAAAACAAAAATCGTAACATTTTGACCCCCGCAAAACCCCGCGCCCCTGTCTCGCAGGTTAAAATTAAACGGGATGCCAAGCACAAGTTTATCCATCGGCGGGCGGATATGCGGTACCCCCGCCAGCTGGATGACCCCTCTTATGGACCTGGATTAACGGTAGACAATTCCGCCGATATATGAATATGAGGAGAGGGATATTGTTTCCGCTGTTTATCCCGACAACCTAGAACAATAGACGACGTTACGAGTGGAATCATTCATTGTAAATATTAATAAAAGAAAAAAGAAACGAGAAAAACTGAAACTGCCCTACGATAAGGAAAAGGCAAAGAAGGGGCAATGTGGGCGACATGAGTTGACGTGGGATGGCTAGGGAAGCGGGTGGTATGACTACACGACAAGAATGATGGCAAGCCGTAGATATAGACTAATTCTAGTTGAATGTGCCTTCTTGACTCACACAGGAGCGGGGCAAGAATACGCAGGAATTGAAGAGAAAAGGAACGCAGGGTGAATTTACAGGGTCTCGTTGAACGGCGCTATAAATCTTTCGCCGCACCGTTGCGGGTGGTATGTAGCGGGTTGTAGCGTATAAATGGCCGTTAGGTTACCGAGCTTTCCGTATCTTATCTTATCTGTTTTTTTTGTTTTGTTTCTTTTTCAGTTGCTTAGAGAATACAATTGATCAGTATCACACACTCATTGATCTACTCATGCTCAGTATAATACAAACTCTATAGCTGATGTAATGGCAACAAGGAAGAAGTTGCATTGGAGGGCCCGTGAGCCGCATGCGAGCCATCTATACTAATAAAATATTATAGACCATGTAGTGGATGTTACAGTAACCGTAGGATGGTTCGTAGTGGTCACCCAACGTAGAATTGAGCAATTACGAAGGACAAGAGCAAACGGTGCTCATAGCAATAAATAAGATTATAGGAAGATTACGTGAAAGAATACAGCTATTTATGCGGATGGCATTATAGCTTTACGTCACTAATATGAAGCGCAGAGTCATGGTAATACTTTTGGCTCGGCTCTAGTTCTACCGCTTTATGAGAGGTTTTATACAACCAAGGTCAGCAGCTTACCAGGGCGCTGCATTATCATCTTCCGACTGAATATCAACGTAGGTGACTTACCTTGACGCTCTCCCTATGTCATTTTGGAACGGCGCTGAACATGTTATACCAATACAAATCCGAATCAACCGATCGCTTTGCCCACACTGAATGCAAGATAGCTTTTGTCCTGTCATTGAACAAGTCTGAATACCCTGCGATTGGAGCCACCAATTCGAGCCATTTTCCCCTCTCCGCACTATCCTTCAATTCCATACAAGCAACCATGAAAGGGAAATCCATACAACTAGGCGGCCCATCAATAAGAATTCTTGTTGTATCCAAAAGCGTCAAGATCTGCCGTGCCATCACTAAAGCTGTATCATCCTGCGATCCAAACGGGTATTGAAGGCGATGTATTATTAACATAGCCGCTGACCGCATCACTTCAACTTGACACAGCATCTGAGTGACTTCAGCAGACGTATATTGAGCAGCAAGCTTTGGTGGGGTGGACGGCCGCCAATCCAGGATTTTCTGGGTAAGTTCTTCAATAGCGTGTCGTGAGCGTTCTACTGCGTAATCGTGCGCACTTCTTTTGTCTCCATCTACCTGTTGTTGGCTGTCAACGTACATTACATTTGCAATCTGACAAAGATTGTAGTAGTATGGCAGAATTGGCATACAAATCCCCAAGTACCGATCAACATAGGTTGATTGTTGTTGTTGTTGTTGCCCTGGCAGCTCACGATACCGTAAACTTGGCGGACTAGAAGCTAACAAACACTCTGAGATATCTGTTAATATCATACAAGACAAGAACGCAATATCATCCGGTGTGACTTGCTGCATCTGCTCGTCGTCTTGATATATAGGTTCAATGAGATTGAGAGCTTGGCGACAGATAGCCCGTGTGTCGCATGCTCTATACTTTAACGAGAAGGTAAGCGTCACTGCACCTAGCACTAGACATGATTGCATACCAATTGAGTCCTTGACATTGAGCGACCGTAAGGTAGAAAGCGCTGAGGTAGCGTACCGGAACGCACTGTCGGATTTTGATGATGATGATGGCGAAGTACCATTTTTTTGGGTATTTTCTTGCCCATCTTCAGCCCAAGAGAGTGCACTTGCTAGGAATGCATCTTTGAGTATAGATGGATGATTGACCAGATGAGTAAGGAGATATTCACGGTGCGCAGAATAGAATGATGGACCTAGTACAAACGTTTCTAGAAAATCTTCATCAAATAGGCTTCTTTTCAACAGCTTTGCCTCGTCAGAAGGAATATTATGAGCTGCACAAAAGTTATCGAATATAGATGATTGTTGTTGTAAAGGTGTTTCTGATGATATAGTTTGCTTCTTCTGCTTGCGTTGAGGTCTTCCGGGTTTTCGAATTTCTCTTTTGCGCTCGCATATCTGGTTGACTCGAATACATCGGTCACAGCTATTAGCTTTTGGAGCCCAAAGGCAACGTTCTTTGAGTGTATAGCAACGGTCACAAGAGCGTGGCACCTGGGATTGATGAGGCATAGTAACGCAATCTCATGGAAGTGTGGCTGGAGGTCGAGACATTGAACTTGAGCCAAATTTTTTATATGTGGTATCCTTGATATCGGTGACGGGGGGTAGTAAGTCAGGGGGAAGCTAGATCTTTGCCAACAAGTTTTTAAGGTTGCAAAAATGCTAATCACCGTTTATTTATAAAACCAGTTATGAAATTAGACCTTGGAATCGGAGCGCCGCATTTTCAGCCCCACATTAGCCGGTTTTTTTCGGTCCTCCCTTATTCCGGTGGTTCATCTATATATCTAATGGCAATTATTTTCTTTTGATAGAGGGAAGTTTAGTGAATGGACCAGATATATTAGGACATCGTTGCTCATACAGGTAATCCCATTTAATGAGGTGAAAGAATATATTCGCTTTCTATCCATATCTATAAATGCATGCCATGTAAGAAATCAGCACTAATTGGCCGTAAAATACGAACACAGCACGAAACACGACATGTATACATCTTGCAGCACAACCTACATCTGCGTCCAAGCTTTCCGAGTCTGATAGCACCGCATCGCTTGCCCAATGCTGTTTGCATTCTGCCAAAAGTCGCAGTGGGAGCACGCGACAACTCTTCATATTGCTAAAAACCCTATTTCCCAATCCGGTAATACCATCTGAACTCCACACTCCCAACTGCGGGTAAATATCAGAACAACCCTAAAATTTCCCTCCGCGCGAGAGAAACTAGCTCCCGACCACGACGAAAAATGAAAAAGAAAAAACTCTGCTACTACTCTCTTTCTTTAGACCAAACAGCAGACAGCTAGAGTCCCCCATTCGACACATCATCTACAACAATGCCAACTAGATTGCACAAGACTCGAAAGAATCGAGGCCATGTTTCCATGGGTCATGGTCGGTATGTATTTTCAACTTATTGACGAGAGGGACTGGTATTTTCGAAATTTGGATCCATTTTGACTTGCGACCGGTACACGACGACGAAGTATACAACGACGCTCGATATTCGAAAGAGAGATATATATTGTCGACACTTTTTTCTTCAGCACTGAAATAACGACAGAATATAACAAGTTGTGATGCTAAAGTGGATTAGAAAAATGAGAGAATACTGGCGGTCCTTATCGAATGACTCGAATCAAACGTGATTCTAACATGACAAAAATTTTTTAATAGAATTGGCAAGCACCGAAAGAATCCAGGTGGTCGAGGTATGGCCGGTGGTCAACACCACCACCGAACCGTAAGTTATTAATCCTTTGAAGTTTTGTAAAAGAGATTCGTTGGTAGTTGGTCCACGATAAACGGTGGACTTACACGAATGTGAACATCGCTGCACAAAAGAGAATATGGTTAGAAACTGTTGAATGCTAACACTTCTATTGTTATTTCTAGAATTTGGACAAATACCATTATGGTTACTTCGGTAAGGTCGGTATGCGACACTTCCACTTGTTGAAGAACCGATACCACAACGAAGTTATCAACATTGACAAGCTTTTCTCTTTGATCCCAGAAGAAGACCGAGAAAAGTACTTGAAGGCCACCTCTGACAATGCCCCAATCATCAACACCTTGAACGCTGGTTACACCAAGGTTTTGGGTAAGGGCAAGTTCCCAAATGTGCCAGTTATTGTGCGAGCTCGATTCGTCTCTGCTGCCGCTGAAAAGAAGATCAAGGCTGCTGGTGGTGTTGTTGAACTTATTGCTTAATTTCTGAATATATTAACGAACCTTTTTTGTTATATATTTGTAATGTTGTATTTAATAAACGAATTCCATTGTTAGCTGACGAATTGCCGAGTTTTGTTGAGATTCTCTCCTCCCTAGTATTTTAAGAAAATTCTCGCATGCGGCGTGAAATGTCTCAAAAAGATGCCGTCTTCAAATAGTAGATTCGAGTTGGAATCTGAATGTAGCTACGTATATCTGGGCTTTTTGTTGATTCGATAATGTCGTTCTCATCTTCCTTGGTGACTGTAAACCGTTGGCGTCAAACCCTATGGCAAAAACGCACTGGTATTCATACCCAATGGACAGGGGCCAGACTTGGAAATCATAATTCACGGCCCCATATTAGCTGGTCTTGTTATTTCTTTGCATTGCACATTCAGCTGCACCAGGTAGCATGTAGAATTCACTTTCAGATTTGTATGGCGTGCCATGAGCTGGAGACAGGGTGTCCATCTTTTCTCATAGCGATAACAGCACCACTATGCATTCGCAATGGCATTCATCGGCCCTACGTTCTTTTGCGACCTGTTCGACTCAGATATGCCATTTAAATGGTGACGTCTCTCAAGTTCTAAGCTCATCAGTCGGAGCACCTAGGTACATCTGGGAAGAAGAGTGTGCTAGGAATACCCGTAAGAAGACGAAAGCCAAGGATTCTGCATTATACGCTCGAGCTTACTACAAGCAAGTATGGTTAAATTGCCTTATACGCTTGTCTCTAACTGCTACCTAGTTCGACCGCTATTGTACCAAATTAGAAGTCTAGGCGTTTCTATAAAGCACTTGTGGTTTGAGCCGCACATGGATATAACGTTGATATGAACGCCAGCTTACATCGCGGGAATTGCAGTCAAACGTTGGGTCAGTACGCAACAAAATTTGTTATTTACTCAATAACACACTCTATACTGTCGTAATTAGTGAACAGATAGATGGGGCAAATTGTTGCTTGTGCAAGTGGGCAAGTCGCAGTACACGCTGATCAAGCACGTCTAAAGTAGATATACTTAGTTGACTTATGATGGCGAAGGCGGGGT
>JAKTQM010001314.1:0-12957 GCA_030558825.1 Blastobotrys niveus
ATCACTTAATATAATTGACTTCTGAAATAATTATCACGATAAAACCTCCTTTTACAAGGTTATTCATGCATAATTTGTGTTTCGCATTTGCTGTGCGAAGGGTGGTGGTTGTGACTATCATGGTCCGGTGAGGGATGTTGGTTGACCAGTAAATCTGGGCACGGAAGCTGCTACCATGCAGTCTTTAGTACTGCCGACATGATTATTTGCGCCAGCAATATGGGTTTGAACATTGGGCGTCAATGGAACCCATGAAACAAGGAGGAGGATTGTCTGTTGCTGAGGATATTCGAATACGATATGTCTATTGCTTTGGGTTTTCGTTCATTGATCTATATTTGATCGAACCACAGGGTATACGCCAAATAATACAGCATGGGTTGATATCGATTGTTGATGCCAAAGGAGTCGCCGTGGAACCCTGGAGAATAAATCACAAAATGACTATTGTTTTTTCAAGAAGATTAGTGAGAAAGAAAAGCCGCCAGAACATAATGTCGATTAAAACGCGCGGTTATGAGACTTTCGGGTAGATCGTGCGGCTCATGGCACGGGTGCGACGCGTAGTAAGAGGCAGATCGGGGGGGAGGTAGAGGGAAAAGGTAAACAAAAAGCCTGGGAAGGAGAAAGGGGGGAGAGAAGGTACGACTAATTCATCAAACTTCTAAATACCGGGAATTAATGAAGTCAATAACAATTTCGAAATCAAGGTAAGCTTCCATTTTATCGATTGGATCCAGTACATTGGTAATCAAAAAGTTCTCTTGTTTCGGTGGCCCCGTTGTCTCGTCTTGTATGTGACGGTGGCCGATGCATGGAAAAAAAAATATAACCACGATTTTTTTTTTTGTTTTCCCTCCGCTTCTTTTCCTCTTTGAATCGCTTTGAGATCAAGACCATGGCTACGATATCCAGCAGACTTCGAAAAGACACATCGAGACTATTTAAAGAACCACCTCCTGATGTAATCACCCGGGAAGCAGGATTAGTGGATCTCACTACCATCTCTGTTTATTTACAAGGTCCTGACAGTACGCCGTTCGAAGGAGCCTACTTCAAAGTTACACTCAAGATCCCCGAAGATTACCCACAAGCACCACCAAAGGTTTATTTCAATACCAAGATTTTCCATCCAAATGTTGAACCTCGCACGGGAGAAGTATGTGTTGATACGTTGAAGCGCGATTGGACCACCGACGTTGATTTGAACCGGATCATGATGACGATTCGGTGTCTGTTGATCCAGCCGAATCCAGATTCGTCATTGAATGAAGAAGCAGGCAAATTGATTCAAGAGGATTATTCACAGTATGAACAAACAGCGACAATGATGACCAAAGTGCATGGGCTGAGCAAGAAGGATATCGGTATTGAAGACAATGAAAATGTCGATAGTGCCCGGGTTGGCAGCAGCAGTAACAACAACAACAACACCACCACAGAAACAGGGAAGATTCTGCAACCTATCAGTGGTCAACCTAAGGCCCCTGCCAAGAAAAAGAAAACGGGTCTCAAGAGATTGTAGATTATGAGCATAGAGAAAGGCAGTGAGTTGGTTTTTATTTTAGAAGGTGAGAGAGAGAGATCTCCTTTTTATCATTATTATTATTTATTATTGTTAGATGTTTTTTTTCTCTGATTATTGCAAATCATTAATCGAGCATATGCCAGCCGAGAAGTGGTTGATTTGTCCCTTTTTCGGTTGTTTATTAAGTACGTTTGAGCATTGCCATCATTTCTTCGTATTATTCAAAAAAATACGAGTGTTGTACCAACGGCATTCCGACTAAGAAATAGATGTGGCACGGAGTTCCGTGTGATAAAGAAAAAGAATACACACGGAATCCCGTGTTGGGCCATGTCGGGAATATGGGCGGAGTTGTACAGGGACGGGATGCCGTGGTCTATTTTGGGGGCGCATAGTTCTAGTTTCGGAGTTCGGGGATTGGTGTCCTAAGTATAGATCCTTGTTACTGTATACTACCATACAATTTGTAAATAAACCGCACCCATGAGTTCTGTCAATTAGGACGACAATGGAAGAACTGATAGACAGCGGATAAATAATACATCAAACTAGTGGGGCCGGTTTGTGATCTATCAAAATAACCGTTAACTTAATACGAAGAAACGGCTATCAAAATTTTTTTCAATGCATAAGCCTCTATTACTATGGCATATGAAGTTCCAGTGGGCTGGGTAGACATGGTATGACTCAGCATGAGCATTTTTTAAAACAAAACAATACTGGAGGGTTTTGGCTACTGTATATGACAAAAATTATGAGTCCAAAGCTGATCATAAAGTAAAACATAATGCGGAAATTTGACTGCGAGGCTCATATTTCGTCACACGGCTAATTGTGTTGGTTCCGATCCGAATATCATCTGTCCGTCGCTATAATTCACTGGAAATTAAAATTTTGGGCCTATTGTTTCAGTGGGGCGATAAAAGTAAAGACATCCTTGCGGTGTAGATGCCGAACATATATATAAGAGACTCTTTGTCCCCCTTTTTTTCTCTTTGGTCAAATTTTCTTATTTCATATTATATACCCTTTTTTTCATTTTAATATATATTGATGTCTTTTAATACCATTCGCGAATTACCATCATCACTCGAAAGAATGAGTGACGCGAACATTGAAAAGACTGCCACATCTGGTGATGTTGTTGTAGAGAGCGAAGCTCAACAATACGACAATGTGGTAGAGAAACAACAAGTACAAGATTCCAGTTCATCACAGAGCAGTAATAAGTTTAAAGAAGAGGCTGGTGAAACGAAGGAAAAAAGCAAGAACAAGGCTGCAGGGGAAAGCAAAGGAAAAGAAGGTGAAGAAGAAGAAGTTGATCCATTTGCACATTTACCAGAAGATGAAGCCGAAGTTTTGAGACGACAAATCAACGTTACTACTCCAAAGGTTTCATTTGCTACATTGTATCGATATGCTTCCAAGATGGATCTGGTGATTTTGTTTTTTGGGTACGTTTGTGCTATCATTGCCGGTGCTCTTTTGCCTCTGTTTACCCTAGTATTTGGTTCCTTGACACAAGAATTCAGTAACTTTTTCACCAGTCCGAACCCAGATGCGGACAAGTTTCAAAGCACTATCAATCATAATACTCTGTGGTTTGTTTATCTTGGTATTGCCATTTTTGTGTTTACTAGTGTCGAAACTTATATTCATGTATTTATCGGGGAAAAGATGGCTGCCAAGATCCGACAACGTTACTTGGCTGCCGTTTTGCGACAAAATGTGGCTTATTTTGATAAGCTTGGTGCTGGTGAAGTAACTACGCGAATTACAAATGATACGAATAAAATCCAAGAAGGTATCAGTGAAAAGGCTGGTTTGGTTACCAATGGTATGTTTCACGAGAAAAGCAAAAAAAAAAATTGATGGAAAGAGGAAAAGCTAACTGGTAATTATTTCTTTTTTAGGTCTTGCGACGTTTGTGTCTGCTATTGTTGTTGGGTTTATCCGATCTGCTAAACTAGCGGGTATTCTCTTGTCGGTTGTGTTTGCCATTGCTGCTGTCATGTCTTTGGGGTCGTTTTTCATTGTCAAATATACTACCAGAAGTACCACTGCATATGGTGAAGGTGCTAGTGTGGCGGAAGAAACTCTCGGTGCTATACGAACAACTGTTGCATTCGGCACTCAAAATCGATTGTTGGAAAAGTTTGATGTACATTTGGTCAAGACAATGAGATGGGGCTTGCGAAAGGGCCTTTCTCTTACCATCATGGTTGCATGCATTTGGAGTGTTATTTACATGTCGTATGCATTGGGCTTTTGGCAGGGATCTCGATATATTGCATCTGGTGAAATTGAACTAGGCGCCGTGGTATCTGTCATTTTTGCCATGATGATTGGTAGTTTCACGTTGGGTAATGTAGCCCCAGCTTTGCAGTCCATTGGTACTGCTTTGGCATCGGCCTCCAAGATTTTTGAAGCTATTGATCGAGTTCCTGCAGTTGATTCTTCCAGTGATCAAGGCAAGACTGTGGATAATTTGAAGGGTAAGATTGAATTAAAAGATATCAAGTTCATTTACCCATCTCGACCAGATGTTACTGTGTTGCCAAATTTCAACTTGAGCATCAATCCAGGTCAAACTGTCGCTTTGGTTGGTACCTCCGGGTCTGGTAAGAGTACCATTGTAGGGTTGTTGGAACGGTTCTATGATCCAGTACAAGGTCAAGTGTTTGTTGATGATGTTGATATCAGTGAAATGAACGTCAAGTGGTTGCGACAACAAATCGCTTTGGTGTCTCAAGAACCAACGTTATTCGCGGTGTCTATTTTGGAAAATATTTGCTACGGTTTGATTGGTACTGAATATGAACATGCATCTGATGAAAAGAAACGGGAATTGGCTATTGAAGCTTGCAAACAAGCTAATGCATGGGATTTCATCCAAGAAATGACTGACGGTTTGGAAACTAATGTTGGTGATCGAGGGTTCTTGATGTCTGGTGGTCAAAAGCAACGAATTGCCATTGCCCGTGCTATTGTCTCCAACCCAAAGATTTTGTTGCTTGATGAAGCCACTTCTGCTTTGGATACCAAGTCTGAAGGTGTTGTGCAAGAAGCATTGGATCGAGCCGCCAAGTCACGAACTTCTATTGTCATTGCTCATCGATTGTCTACTATTCGAGATTGCGACAAGATTGTCGTCATGTCCAAGGGTGAAATTGTTGAAATGGGTACCCATAATGAATTGTTGGCTAATAACGGCGCCTACTCTCGGCTCGTGGAGGCTCAACAAATTGCTGCCCAAAATGATGCTGCTGCTGCCGAATTGGAAGAATCTGAAGGCGAGGAAGGGTCTGCTGGTGAATTCAACGAAGAAGGTGTTCCAAAGGCTTTCACTGAAGATGATCAATTGAAGCTAACCAAGACCAAGAGTTCTCGATCTTTGGAATTGGCAAAAACATCTACCGGTAAATCCATCTCGTCGCAGATTTTGGAAGCTCAGACTCAACATGACGATACTCCAAAACGATCCGTGTTTTATCTCATTCGAATGCTTTACCAGTTCAACAAGAAGGAAAAGAAATTTATTATTATTGGTACTTTGTTCTCATTCATTTGTGGGTTTGGGTACCCTGCCTTGTCGATGCTATTTGCCAAGGTTGTTTCTGCACTATTCGTTACTCCAGATATGTATCCACAAATGCGACATGATATGAACATGTACACTGGGTTCTTTTTCATGGTTGGTATTATTCTATGGTTCTGCTACTGCGGTATGATCGGGTCCTTCTCCATTGCCACTGAACGATTGATTCGAAACATTCGATACCGTGTTTTCAAGCAGTACTTGCGAATGGACATTGCTTACTTTGATCGAGACGAAAACAGTACTGGTTCTTTGACGTCTACGCTTGCCAAGGATGCTCAATCTGTTGAAGGTCTTGGTGGTGCTACTCTTGGTCAAATCTGCCAATCTATTGTTACTCTTGTCGCTGGTATTATCGTTGCTATTGCATATAACTGGCGATTGGGGCTTGTGTGTACCGCTACTGTGCCTGTATTGGTGTCCACGGGGTTCTTGCGATTCTGGATTTTGGTTCAACTACAAGAACGAGCCAAGAAGGCGTATGAAGATTCTGGGTCGTATGCTTGTGAAAGTATCAGTGCTATTCGTACCGTTGCTTCGTTGACTCGTGAGGAAGGTGTGTTGGATACTTACCGAGTTGGCGTAGAAGGTCAAGTCAAGAACTCTCGAAAACCAATTCTTCGATCTGGGTTGATGTATGGTGCATCCATGGGTATCACTCCTTGGATTATGGCACTTGGGTTCTGGTACGGTTCCACTTTGCTCAAAACCAAGACTATCGACTCTAATCAGTTCTTTGTTGCCTTCTCTGCTGTTGTGTTTGGTGCACAATCTGCTGGGTCTGTGTTTTCGTTTGCTCCGGATATGGGCAAGGCCAAGCAAGCTGCCAGTAACATTGATAAGATTCTCCACCGAGTGCCAGAAATCGATACTTGGTCCACCGAGGGTGAAGTTCTACCAGCTGATGAAGTGCAAGGTAACTTGGAGTTCAAGAATGTTCATTTCCGGTACCCAACTCGTCCGCATGTGCCAGTTTTGAGAGGTCTTAACCTCAAGATCCATCGTGGTCAATACGTTGCATTGGTTGGTGCTTCTGGGTGTGGTAAATCCACTACCATCTCGTTGGTTGAACGGTTCTATGACGTTTTATCTGGTGAAGTGACTCTTGATGGTCATAAGATTGAAAACTTGAACATTAACGAGTACCGAAAGCATATTGCACTTGTCCAGCAAGAACCATTGTTGTATTCTGGTACTATTCGGGAGAACATTTTGCTTGGTACCGACGATGAGAATGTTACCGAAGAAGACATGTATGCGGCTGCCAGAAAGGCTAATATCCACGACTTTATCATTTCATTGCCGGACGGGTACGATACTCATGCTGGGTCCAAGGGGTCTCTATTGTCTGGTGGTCAAAAGCAACGTGTCGCTATTGCTCGTGCATTGATTCGAAATCCAAAGGTTTTGTTGCTGGATGAAGCTACTTCTGCATTGGACTCTGAATCTGAAAAGGTTGTGCAAACCGCTTTGGACCAAGCTGCCAAGGGTCGAACCACTATTGCTGTGGCGCATCGTCTGTCGACTATTCAAAAGGCAGATATTATTTATGTTTTTGATCAAGGCAAGATTAGTGAACGGGGTACTCATTCGCAGTTGTTGGCGCTCAAGGGTCGGTACTACGAACTTGTCCAGATGCAAAATCTGGATCAACGATAATAGACCATTGAGATAAAAAAAATTTTTTGCATAACCCTACATACCTTGTTTTTTACTTTTGTTTTTTTTTGCATATGTGTATATATACTAATCTAATACCATATATCCTTAATAATAATAATTCTGTTTTTTTCCTTAACTTGTTTCTCCTACTAGGAATCCTAGCTAAACTGACATTCTAAAGGATACTTTGGTTTACGATCAGTATCAAATATACCCCAATGCTTCTCAGTATCAGCAATTCCTGAAGTATCCGGTTTCCAAAACTCATCTTCATACTCAAACGCCATAACATTAACCCCCCAAGCACGAATTGCGCAAATCGCCTCTTGCCAATTCCGCGCCGCAATCTCCACGCTTGGCACTGCGGCGCCATACGGCTGACCAGCAGTAGGGTACCCCGTCTCCCCAATCCAGAACGCCAATTGCTTGCTACGATTTTCTTCCGCCTTGGAGTGTTTAGACATGAACCGTGATGTAGTTGAATTTGAAAACCGTGGCGTATTCGAGTCCAAGAATCGTTCAGTCGTCGCGCTCAAGAATCGTGGACCCGTGCTATTATAGCCACCATTGTATGCAGACATGGCCCTTCTCCACCCATTAACTGGCGGCTGCATACTATCAGGTGGTGGATAAGCTCGAGCATCATCCTTGATATTGGGTCTCTTGACTGTTGGCCTGGTACTCGATTGCGTACTGTTCCAAGCTATAGAGACGTCCAACGATCCATTTGTGCTGCTAGTCGTCACGTTGACGCTCACACTAGAGCCCAAAGAAGAAGATGACGACGTCTGAGGAGCCGGGGCAACTTGCTGCTCCTGCTCATCAAACAACAACGCCGCTGTGGAGTTCCCTAGCCTCCGGCCAGTGCCCGCGGCCATCCGCTGCATCCCAGTTAGAGCCTTATGCATGTCTTCAAACAACAGTGGCCCCAACTGATCTGGCGGGACACCAACCCAGTACCCATAAGAATTGACAAACACTATATCCGATGCGTCGACCACGGGTCTATTGTCTTCCAGAGTCAGCAAGTACCATGAGTCACTGGTACCAACTGGCACATCCGCCAGGGACTCTCCGTTCTTATCTGTGAGAATAGACATGAGATGACGTACTTGGTATATCTTCCCGGCTAGTTCATAGGGATTGATTTCTTTACGAAACAGCGCTTCAGAACCTACAATAACCGCGCCAATGTTGGCTTTGGACATGGTTGGCAAGTACAAAGCTAGTGCACCGACTTCGGCATTGTATTGAAACTCGTTGCCGGGCCATATTCCAAACATCCCCTTCATGCCTGTTTCTTCTAGAGACGACGCGACTTGCCCTACTAAATTGCAGTCACAAGAGGAATATAATCGAAACGTATCGCTGTATGGCTTTATAGCGTGCATATCAGCAATGAAGTCATCTTTACTTTTACATGCTCCGTTTGGCTGCTTGGTGCCAATGTTGAATCCGAGCTGGCCAATCGCCACGGCTTGCCCGAGAAGTACCGAAACGAGAGCAACAATCCTGATCATCCTTTAAGGGGGCAGACAAGAAAAAACTCAGGAGAGGAAGTAAAGAATGCATGTTTTTTTATATTAGTATACAGTACATTATACATACGATGTACAGCCGCACCAGGGGAGGGAATAGCTATATTTACCCACCCGAAAACTCTATTACTGCACCAACCCCTCGATCTTGGCAAGTGCAACAGTTAGCGCATCCTCCACACGAAGATTAGCGCATCCAACCGACTCGACCTTACCGTCAAAAATCACTGATGCGTCCTGCACCTCGGCAAGCTGGTCAGTATCATTAGCCACTGCGTGCGCCAAGTCGCTCCACTTTCCAAGAACTAGAAGTACATGCTGGTTCTTATCCCGTAACATCTGCTCAGTAGCTGGCGCAACAGTACATTCTGGTTTACTATTAGACTCAATAAACTCGCCACTAGGTACATAGGCAGTGTATGTGTATCCTCCAGAATGCACACATTCTGTAAACACCTTACCAAATGACGAAGCAACGCGCACTGCATAACCAAAGTAATCTGTACCATATGCATCCTTTGGTGCCACTACTGTGTTGTTTTTGGTGTCAACCGTGACTCGTGCGCCGACCGGCACAGGTTTCGCTAGCTCCACAGACTTTGAATTGCCAATGGTCACATACTTGGTCTGTGATTCCAATGCAAGCTGCTTTTTGCTCTTTTTCTGGCCCTTTTTATACTTCTTGACACCAGGGACTTTACCTGGGATGGTGAGTCCTTCCATATATCTACTGGATTTGTGGTTCATGAACGGTAATCGTGGTAATTTTGGCAGTTTCTTGGCGTACTGGAATGCAGAAAGGTCAAATTCAAATGCTGCTGGGCGAAGGTATGACGGTGTGATGAAAAACTGTAGTAGCTTGGCTAACCGTAATGCATCTCCCTCTGTCGATTCGGCGGATTTTTTGTTTGTCTTTGTATCTTCTTCCTCTTCTTCTCCTTGTTCGGGTTCATCGCCGAATACAATCTTTTTGGGTTGATCTAACGCTGGCGTGGCAGCAGTCTGCGGCGTTTGGTCTTCTAATGTATCATACACGACAATCTCGTCGACGCCGTAATGCATAGCCATACGACCAATTTGGTGAGCTACATGACTTGCCTGTTGTTGCGAACGGCAGCATGTTATAGATATACAACTAGATGGAATTGCTATGCTTTTCGTCATGGTTTTCGTCTATATGATATGTGTGGGTGGTTAGTTTATCGGTGAAAAAAAAAAAAAATTTGGAAATTTCTTTGAAAACGGGCCGCGCGAATGCGCATTGTGCGGCGTTCCTATGAACTTAAAGACATCTGTGAGGCTTGTATATATCAATCAAATCTATTAAGCTGAGCAAGGTCATTTTAGCTTTTTTTTTGATAACTCCCCATTGTTTGATCAGAAAAAAAAGACGTGCTTTTTTACTTTTCCACTTGTTCTCTCTTTCTTTCCTTTTCCTTCTTCATTCATTTTACTGGTCGTATACCGTACCTCGTAGGCATATAAAATGGACAAAAACAGCATTGAAATTGAGGTGGAGGAACATGAACATAGAGACGATGAATACCCATACAGTAACAACAAATACGATGATATATTCCCAGGCATAAACCGAGAACGGTCCCCTGGTGGGGGAGGAGGAGACAATGAGACTATAGTAGGCAACCAAGGTCCCGACAATGGCAGTTTAACCGACGGAGGGGAAGCTGGTGGTGGTGGCCCAGGGTTTCCAAAGAAAGGCAACAACAAGTACCTGCTTGTATCGGTTTTATGTTTCTTTGCTGCATTTGGTGGGTTCATGTATGGCTATGATACAGGCACGATTTCGGGGTACATTAACATGAAGGCGTATATCGAGCTTTATGGTGAGTCTGGGTCGGTAATTGAAGGTCATAGCCATCATTTCAGTAAAGTTAGAGAAGGACTTTTAGTAGGTACTTTTTCAATTGGTGGGTGTATTGGCGGGGTGTTTGGTGGCAAAGCGGCTGATATTTGGGGTCGTAAAATTAGTATCATGTTGTCATGTGTCGCGTATACTATTGGCGTGCTTATTCAGATTACGTCGATTCAAGCGTGGTACCAAATGTTGATTGGTCGTATCATTGCTGGGCTGGGGATTGGTGCATTGGCAGTTTTGGTGCCCATGTTTCAAAGTGAGACGGCGCCGCAAGAACTTCGTGGGACGTTGGTGTCAACATTCCAATTGATGATCACGTTTGGCATTTTTATTGGATATTGTGTTTGTTTTGGTACGCATGATAAAGAAGGCAGAAAAAGTTACCGGATCCCCATGGGATTATGCTTTGCATGGGCAATGATTTTGTTTTGTGGCATGAGTATCATGCCGGAAACGCCACGTTATTTGTTGTCTAAGGACCGTCACGAGGACGCCAAAGCAGCCATGTGTTTTATTCATAAACGTAAACATGACGATCCAGAAGTTCTCATGTCGCTCAATGATATCGTCGAGACTATCCAAATGGAACGGGAAATTGGCCGGGCCCGATGGATGGAGCTTATCAATGGATCACCACGGATCGGGTACCGAGTGGTGATTGGTGTCATGTTGCAGTCGCTCCAGCAGTTGTGCGGCGCCAACTACTTTTTCTACTATGGCACGGCTATTTTCAATTCTATTGGAATGACCAATTCGTTTGCCACGTCCATGATTTTTGGAGCTGTCAACTTTGTATCGACGTTTGTTGGGTTATATAACGTTGAGCGGTTTGGCCGGAGAAAGTGTCTATTAGGAGGGTCACTTGCCATGTTTGCGTTTTTTATCATATATACATGTCTCGGTACGCAAGTACTGTATCCAAAGGGCCAGCCGCACGACCCGGAACATGCAAACTCGGCGGTGGGTAAAGCCATGATTGCTGTGACGTGCCTGTTTATCTTCTCGTTTGCTGCAACATGGGCACCAATTACGTTTGTGGTTGTATCGGAAATCTATCCGTTACGAATCAAATCAAAGGGGATGGCCATTGCGACTGGTGCCAATTGGTTTTGGAACTTTTTGATCTCCTTTTTCACGCCGTTTATTACCAATGCGATAGGGTACTACTATGGGTTTGTGTTCAGCGGGTGTTTGTTGTTTGCGTTCTTCTTTGTGTACTTTTTTGTACCGGAGACCAAGGGGTTGTCATTGGAGCAGATTGATAAGATGTTTGTGGCTAGAATCAAGCCATGGAAATCGTCAGCGTGGCTGGAGACGATTGCTCGGAGTGCGCCAAAGTACGCTGAAGCTCAGCAGATGCGGATGGAACAGGAACAGGACCAGGAGGAACAGCAGAAAAAGCAGCAGCAGCTACAGCAACATCAACGACAACTACAGCAACAGCAACTACAGCTGTCGGGCGGAGTGGGGATGCAAGGGGGACAAGCAGGGCAAGCGAATAACAATGCTAGTGGTATCCTGCTCAATCCGAATATGGATACTATGGTGAATGAAGAATCAAACACTTAACTGCGTAAAACGAGATGTACGCAGCATGATTGAAAAAGTTGGAGCTTTAGGTACATATTTATATACATTCCGCGTAAATACAAAAGTATAATTGAAATGAGATACATCATTCCTCTCGTTATGCCGTCCTTCAATTATTAGCCAATGCATTCGCCCGTTGGCCAGCGTTGGCATGGCGAAAACCAACCTTTCCGATCAGATAGTGTCGAAACTATGACAGGGTTGTAAAAAAACCTGTGAACATGAATATAACAGATTGTAATGAATCGGGATAGACTCTTGCTAGGCGAGCCGCACGGTGGGTAGTCTATAACGTCGAGCGAGAAAAGGAGTAACTTTTCTGACAACCACCAACCACTTTCCCATCCATCGCGATTTGCTAGATAAACAACCAGATAACGAAGTTACAAATGCTGGATCCAGCACATGCAAGAAAAAAAATCCTCATCAAGATGCTATTAGCAAAGATCGAAAACAGCAAAAAGAATGGACGACACCGGAGTCGAACCGGGGACCTTTCGCATGCAAAGCGAACGTGATAACCAACTACACCAGACGCCCTTACCTGTTGTGTAAATTCTTTAGGTTCCACTGTTTCGGAATCGAGCCGCATGCGCCGCGTTCAATGCGGCGCGGATTTTTCTGGTTGATTTTTGTTATATTTGAAAAGGAATTTGGTAATTTTAAAGACGTTAGTATATCAAGAAAAGCATAAAGTTGGTGTATAGAAGGTATTTTGGGCCATAATTTGCTATCTATGTCGTATTTTTTTGTATTTTTGCCTGAGACATTCGTTTTTGTTTTTGTTTTTTTTTTTTTTTTTTTTTTTTTTTTTTTTTTTTTTTTTTTTTTTTTTAATTTGTTTTATTAATGAAGTCTCTGCCCGAGGGCATTGGACTCCAGTGTACATAATCCTATATAAAATAATGATAATATCAATCAGAAAAAAATAACTATCAAATAATTAATAATCAAAAAATAATCAATAATACCATTAGACCCCTGTTTGTATCATCCACACACAAAAGACGCACCCCGACTGCGCGCCTAACATCTTGAGACACTTTGATCTCCACGAGCTGGAGTTACTGGACGCTCATTCTGTGCCAGCGGTAACTGGGTGGCTTCGCTTTAATCTTCTGTTGCTGCTCCTAGATGAGATAGTTGTTTGGGGCTCAACGCTGTG
>JAKTQM010001315.1:15835-49025 GCA_030558825.1 Blastobotrys niveus
CTGATGCTGGTTCTACATAATCTTCATCTTCTTCATCCACGACCTTCCGTTTCTTGCTCTTCTTTTGACGCGTCGTCAAGATTTCTTCTTCCTCATCATCATCACTGTTTTCTTCGTGTCGTTTGATCGGACTAGATGGAAGTGTCGAATCATTACCTGGAGATGAGTTCAGACTAGATTGCTTCGTAGCCAGTGCACTCTTTGGTGTTGCTGAAGGTTTACGTGTTGGTGTGACTGTCGCTTGATTAGGTGATTGATTCTCCTGCTTGCAAACATTAGTATATATCCCACACCTTCTTTTTGATCTCTTTTTACTAATAACATACCTTATTACTATCCCTTTTTCCAAAGAAACTGAACAAAGTTCTTTGACCAGAACTTGGTGGATTTGCAGGACTACTTCGAACCATCTGTAAGCGCTAACCAAAAAATAACAAAAGAAGTGTGACAATCGAAAGACTTTTTAAACGCGTCTATTTTTCAATTAAAAAAAAAAAATAAAAATCCCTTTTTTCTCCAGCACGCGCGTGGCGTTCACCCTGAACACCACACTCCCCAAGCGAACCCCCCACGATCTTATCATTTCCCAACGTTGCCCGCTTGAAACTTTTCCAACCCGCTTCAAAGGAGACGACAGTAAAAAAAAAAAGGAGATAGATATGTCTGTGGTGACGTCGAGGTCGTTGAAGCCATTGAGGGCATTGTTTTTGGGTGCGCCAGGGTCTGGTAAAGGTACTCAAACCGGACGGATTTTGCGAGATTTCCCACATGTAGCATCTCTATCATCTGGAGACATTTTGCGACAGAATATCGCCGATAAAACTGAGATTGGTAAGAAAGTGGCGCATATTATGGAATCAGGGGAGCTTGTTCCAGATGATACGATAATTTCTCTGATTAAGAATGAGTTACAAAAGCATAATTGGTTGAATAACCAGGCATCATGGTTGTTGGACGGGTTCCCTAGAACGGCTAGCCAAGCGTCTCCTTTAGACGCCACGTTGAAACAGTATGACGCCAAATTGAATCTAGTGGTAGCATTAAAAGTACCAGAGGAAGTGATTCTGGATCGAATTGAGAATCGTTTTGTACATACACCGTCGGGACGTGTCTACAATTTGACGTTCAATCCACCAAAAGTACCAGGGAAAGACGATGTAACTGGTGAGCCGTTATCCAAGCGGCCGGATGATAATGCCGAGGTGTTCCAACAACGGCTCAAGAAGTATCATGACGCCACAACGCCGTTACTAGAGTATTATGATAAGCATGGAATTTTGCACTACGTGGAAGGTGAGACGTCAGATATTATTTATCCAAAATTGAAGGATTTGATTCTTCGGGAGTTCTCTAGAGAATAGAATGGTTGTTTATATAGAGAGAGATGATAGTTATCGTCTGTCGTTGCTGCTATTTTACATTATTTTTTTTGATTTGTTTTCCCAAGAAAATAATTTATTTTCGAAGCCCGATTTTCTCACCACCGCCCACTCGCCCTATCTCTTTGACGCCATGTTGTTTTATATCGACGACCTGCCAGTATGGTTTCCATACCCAAAAATATACCCGGAACAGTATGAGTATATGTGCGATATCAAGAAATCGATAGATGTCAATGGTAACTGTATCTTGGAAATGCCTTCGGGCACTGGCAAAACGGTGTCTCTATTATCGGTGACTGTGGCGTACCAAATGTTCTATAAAGACCATCGAAAGATTGTATATTGTTCCCGTACAATGTCAGAAATCGATAAAGCATTGCATGAGTTGAAAAGGTTGATGAAATTTCGAACAGAACAGCTAGGATATGAAGAAGATTTTCGAGGGCTCGGATTGACGTCTCGTAAGAACCTGTGTCTTCATCCAGTGGCGAAACGAGAACGAAAAGGTGCTATTGTTGATGAAAAGTGTAGATCCATGACAAGCGGTGCAGCAAAGGCGAAACGTGAAAATGGTGATACGAGTGTGTCATTATGCGACTATCATGAGAATCTGAACGAGCTAGAGCCTCACAACTTGATCCCGCAGGGTGTATATACATTTGACGATTTATTAGATCACGGCAAGACCAACAAGACTTGTCCTTATTTCACAGTACGGCGAATGTTGTCGTTTTGCAACATTATTATTTATTCTTACCATTATTTGCTAGATCCAAAGATTTCGGAACGGGTGTCGAAGGAGCTAAGTAAAGATTGCATTATTATTTTTGACGAAGCACATAATATCGATAACGTTTGTATCGAATCGCTGAGTATTGATATCACTGATGATTCGTTGAAAAAGGCATTATCGGGGGCGCATTCGTTAGCAGAGGCGGTGAATGAGGTGAAAGTTAATGATGCAGAGAAGCTGCAGAACGAGTACCAGAGGCTGGTGGAAGGGCTAAACGACCGAGCAAATGCCCGAGATGAAGAGTTATTTATGGGGAATCCAGTGCTACCGGATGATTTGCTGCAAGAAGCGGTGCCCGGTAATATTCGACGAGCCGAGCATTTTGTAGCCTTTTTGAAACGGTTTATTGAGTATCTCAAGACACGGATGAAGGTATTGCATGTTATTTCAGAGACTCCACAATCGTTTTTGAAGCATTTGCAGGAAATGACATATATCGATAGAAAACCGCTGAGGTTTTGTTCCGAGAGATTGACGTCGCTGGTGCGAACTTTGGAATTGACAGATGTGGAAAACTACACGGCCTTGAAGGAGATTGTTACTTTTGCAACGTTAGTGTCTACATATGAAAAGGGATTTAGACTAATCTTGGAACCATTTGAAACGGAGCAGGCTACAGTGCCAAATCCAATCTTGCATTTTACGTGTCTAGACGCCTCAATTGCAATTAAGCCAGTGTTTGATCGGTTTGGAACGGTAGTAATTACTTCGGGGACCATTTCACCGCTGGATATGTATCCAAAAATGATGAATTTTGATGTGGTGATCAAGCGGTCGTTCACAATGACGTTAGCAAGGCGATCGTTCCTGCCAATGATTGTTACCAAGGGATCGGATCAAGTGGCGATATCATCACGATTTGAAATCCGAAATGATCCATCTGTGGTGCGGAATTATGGTAATATTCTAATCGAATTCTCCAAGCTAACCCCAGACGGGATGGTGGTGTTTTTCCCGTCGTATCTTTACATGGAAAGTATCATTTCACAATGGCAGCAAATTGGTATTTTGTATGAAGTGTGGAAGTACAAGTTGATTCTAGTAGAAACGCCCGACAGCCAGGAAACAAGTCTAGCATTGGAGACATACCGTACAGCATGTTCCAACGGTCGTGGGGCTGTCATGTTTTGTGTCGCTCGAGGCAAGGTGTCTGAAGGGATCGATTTTGATCATCATTTTGGCCGTACTGTACTCATGATTGGTGTGCCGTTCCAGTACACTGAATCAAGAATTCTAAAGGCAAGACTGGAGTTTTTGCGCGAAAACTATCATATCAAGGAAAACGATTTCTTATCTTTCGATGCTATGCGTCACGCTGCTCAATGTTTGGGGCGAGTTTTGCGAGGTAAGGAAGACTATGGGATCATGGTGTTGGCGGATCGGCGGTTTGCTAGAAAACGGTCGCAACTGCCAAAATGGATAGACCAGGCCATTATGGATGCTGATGTTAATCTGTCTACTGATATGGCGGTGGCGAATGCAAAGAAGTTTTTGCGAACCATGGCTCAACCAGTGGATCCACGGGACGCTATCGGGGTGAGTGTATGGGGCATCAAAGATTTGGAGGAATATCAACGGAACAAGAAGCAGAATGGTGGCGACGAGTCGGTGGGTCCAACTGGCGAGGCAATGGATGTGGATGATCTTGATTCGGATGAAGAGAAGGAGTTGCTATCGCTCAGCTGATGTGGAAGCATATAAATTATGAGTATGTATGTATGTAGGGTGTTGTATTTATCAAGGTTATTTTACCATTTCCATTAAAAAAACAAGCGGGCATAAGAAAAAGACAATCCTCTTGCAGTATAATGGCGATTTCCTCTCAATTGAGCGTAGCGAAATATTACTGCATCAGATTCCTGCATCGCAGGTGCATGTAATTTAATTAATTCACCCGAGAGCGACCAGCCACCCGGATTTTTTTGCTTCTTTTCGGACCAAGTACTAACTAAATATGGCTAGCTCTTCTTTCTTTCTATATGCTTTCAAAATAATGTGACTATTTATCAATCGAGTAGCAGCAAGGTATATCCATTATATAATAATATCTCTACATAAAATTTGCTCGTTATCACCTTCTCTGATGCGACTCGGAAATGGCGAAATAGAAAAGAAAAAAAAAAAGGGCAACCCTTTTATATGCATCATCAGTGCTCCCCTCATTTCGTCATGTATCACATCACACCTTAACATGGGCCTCAAGCTTCTAGTGTTTCCGCTCTTTCTATTGCTGTGATGTGCAGTTGGATATTAACTGCTGGCATATAGTGAATAAAACTACTTATACCTTCAGCCTTCCAGTCCCCCCTCTCCTCGCCGCTCCACCTCTTTTTTCTTCTTCTTCTCTGTTCTTTTTCTCTCGTCTTTTTTTCCCTTTCTCTTTCTCTTTTTAAACACTGATTATTGTAAACTTTTTGACTTTTATTTTGCGCATAGTATCCAATTCGTCACAACATGTTTGAACGATTTGGACTGGGCGGATACGGATGGGGAGGAAACTGGGGTAGTTACTGGGGACGCAACTGGGGCTGGGGATCCACCTACGACCGTGGCAGATATTACGACGGCCATCGCCATCATCATCATCCCCATCACCACAGAAGCTCTTCTATCTGGACATCACTAATACATTTTTTCGTCGTGGTAATAATTATAAGAGTTGTATGGTTCTTAATCACGTCCACCCAGCGCGGTGGGATCCCCTGGCACCATTGGGCTAGAGGTATCTTCTCTGCATTGGTAATTTGTCGACTTGCACTATGGATATTGATCCCCATTACACCTTATGAAGTGACAATGACGCTACAAATGTATACATTCCATGTAGATTGGCTACTTTGGATCACGGGAGGGCTGACGGTGTTCACACTGGTACATGCCTTGGCAGGGGTTTTTGCAAATTTGTTCTGCGCGTTATGTGGGCGCACCATCCAAGCTCTGACATGCGGGTTCATTGATGCTATATCGTTCATGATGCTGGTGCAATTTATCTATGAATTCCGAGGCATTCCTCACCATTCCCGGCGACATCTAGAAAGCTCCGTGTGGGCGGGTCTAGCTGCCATATTCGTGGCCGGTTGTGCATTCTACCACTCTCAGCGCGAATTCGGGTTATTCTCGACCGTTGTGTTGATTATTTCGATTACTCTAGCTGTTTCGACGTTTGCGTACTGGATGCAAGCTGTTGAGCAGATCCATCATCAGGCTCATTATCGAGGGCGAGGATATAGAGATTACCCACCAGGGTATGCTGGTAGCCGTTTGGGTCAGTACCAGCGGTACGCTTCGCCAATGCGTGCTGCTTATCCTTCGCCCAGACACTCACCAGAGCCAATGGGGATTTTCGGCTGGGGGTTTGGTAGTCGACGACCGTATGGCGGTTCAGGGCTGTTTAGAAAATCACGGTCACGGTCCAGATCTCGGTCATGGAGCAGGATGGCACCACCTCCTCGTGTTCCTACACCTCCTATTGCACATGAACCTCCTGCTGGTCCATTCTATTAAAAATGAGTGTAAGTATTTAATGAATAATTTTCTTTAATTTTAGAAGAGGGAGTGGACATTAATGACTTGTTTTTTAAGAAAATAGAGTTTGCGCCGCATCTCGCACCTTTTTTGCCCCTTGTGCGGCGGCATGAGATCTCGAACCAGCTGAGACAGGGCCCTTGTTCACGAGAAAAATGTTAAACAGGATCATATGTGTACCAATCAGGCATAGATCATGAATTTTCCTACACAGACGGATTTCAACATTGCAAAAAGTTCCAAAATATATATATCATTTCATTACTACCGTTACATTTATATTGTTTTTAAACTATATATCTATATCGCTGTCGCATTCTGTATATGCCGGGGAGGACTGTCATCGTCTTGTTCACTGCGCTGCAACTTTGTCTTGGCGGGTTTACCATTATGCACCATTGTCGTAACATGACCCTGGGAATTTGTGGACACATGCGTCCGGATACTGGAAGAACTTAGGCTGCTGCGATGGCCATAGGATGCCTGTCTCTGATGATGGAGCAGCGGAGGCGTTTGGAAGATCTGTGGATGCTGGGGCGGCGATACTGGCTGCCGCGGAGAGACAGGTGGGCTGCTGTTGACGCTGCGGCGGAGCGTATGGGTGCTCATGCGAGGAGTGGCTGAAAAGGACCTGCGAGGGGCGGAAGAGGATTGATGTGGGCTAGAGTATGTGCCGGGGGAGGTGAGGGCCATTGGTGGGCCGTCATGCAGGCTGTGTCTTTGTTGGTTTATATTCAGCGTCGTTGGTTGGTGCCGAGGGGTGTCGTCGAAATCGCGTGCATTGATGTTGCTAGTTTCGACCATTTGGGGTGGGCTTACTGAGCCTCGAAGGTTGCGTCGTCGTTGGCGGGACGCAGGTATAGCTGGTGGAGAAGGCGGTGCAGGTGCGTGTGCTGCCGCTGGGGTGCTATCCTGGTTTTGAGCTGAAGTAGTATCATTGTCATTGGTGTCATTGTTGTTACTGTTGGTGTTATTGGTATTCTCGTTGTTGTCTGGATTCACGTTGCGAGAATGTCGATTGCTGTTTTCTATATTGGCTTCCTCGTCTCGTCGATTGGCAGGAGTCGGAGGGCGTGAGGCGGTTCGCAGGAAGTTGCAATGACGGGCGTCTCGACGGTTTTGTCTCACCATAAGCCACCATGATCCCGAAGCAAGCCCGCCAAAACATGCAGATGCATATAGAATTGCAAACCCCATTTTACTTGGCTCAAATAATACCGGGAAGGACTTGCTGATGGCCATGAAAGCCTTGAGATAGACCATGGATGTGACAGTAGCGAGCAGTGTAGCGATGCCGAGTAGAGTTGAAGCGACAGCGGCGAGAATGGCGGTAATAATGCAAATATCGTCAAACTTTAGTGCAGCAAGCGAGGTTAGGAATGTAAACCCACAGAATATGGCTGATGCAATGAAAAAACACCAATTGGCTTGCCCTGCTTGTCGCATGTATTTGCTGTGACTCGTGATGGATGTGGGTGCCTGCATACCGTACCCTGCTGCTAGGTTATCAGTGATAAGCTTTTCCAAACTGTAGTAAAAAGGCGAGAATCCGCGGCAATCTTTATTATCGCTGCTACAATACCCGGAGACTCCAATTGTATATTCCTTTGATAACCCTACAGCTTCTAATGACTGTGGATGATGCGATGTGTCGTCGACCTTCATTATCTTCTCTAGAGGCAGGTTACCCAATGTCGCCTTGACAAGAAACACCTGCTTTTCATGATGTGGCGGTGCATTCCCCATCATCACCACGAGTAACAATAACAAACATACAAGACTCGATATGACACCAGCGCTGAAAAACCCGACTCGTGCCTCGCGCCTGATACGCCGGCCGGTCTTGCGCATCATGTCGAATACCGCGTCGAACGCTCGTGTGATCCCTGCCTCGGGGTAGTACGCACTTCCAGGGTAGAATAACATTGTTGTGCGATAACTTGATCGAGAGGAGGGAATATGAGAGAGTAGGTATTAATGGGCAAGGTGTGAGTGAGTGAGTGTGAGTGTGATGAGTGAATTAGTTGGGTGGAGGTGACATGAAATTGAGGCAAGGGGGTGTGATATAGAAAGTAGATCGAAAGATTAAAAAAGGGAGAGAACAAGAAGAAGAAAAAAAGAGAGGTTTTGAGATCCCAGTGCGGTGGATTTTGTCTCCTATATATATATACGTTGGGCTTGAGTGATGCGTTGGGCGACAGATGAGAGTCAATGATACATTAGACATTAATATTTACAATGGCGATTTTTTGCCAACCTTTCATTCATTGACAAGAAGATAGGGGTGGCTGGGTTGGTTCCTTTTTTTTGTTTCGCTGCCGCGACGTAATTTCAATACCAAGCTTGATGAATGATTTGTTATGTGGGCATGGCTACTACGGGAAAAGCGATTCTTATCATCCGATGAGGCACTGCGCACACAGTTACTACTAGTCGAATATTGAACGAGGTTTTTGTTTTTGTCTAACCCTCCAATGATAATATTTTTTATTATATTGAAGGGTCGTTTCCAGGCGATCGTACACAAAAAAAATAAGCTAATAAAAATTAATAAACAAAAAAAAAAAAAAAAAAAAAAAAAAAAAAAAAAAAAAAAAAAAATGATAGAAAGAAAGAAAAAAAAACAGCAACTAGCAGCTGGGGTTAATGATCGTCGCGGTAAAATGTCATGTCATCGTGCGATGTCTGCACCAAATCGGTCATGTTGCGTCTCAGTATCAAGGTCTCAGCCGCACGAGCCGCGTGAATGAAGACGACTGAAAAAAATGGCGGGTTATTGTGCCCTATTATTATAAGTCATAAATTAGATATATATATAAACTATCAAATATATAATTCACGAATAAATTTTATAGAAATCAATTAATTTACAAAAGTTTATCATTTCATACATCACCAGCATAACCCCCGCCTGAAAATCAAAAATCACTTTTACTCCGCCATTTCAACATCTTCATCTTCCTCTTCTGCTGCTGCTTCTACCGCATCAATATCAAACTCAACTTCTCTATCAGCATCAAGGTACGAGTCACTAACACAGTACAACGTTAGCTTATAATGACCCGCTTTGGGCACGGTGTAACTCATCTTGAACGTTTCGGTCGGTTTGGACGGAGTAATCTTCTTAATTCCGTACAATTCACGTTGCTCTGCGTCACCAACAACTAGCCACCCTAGAAATAAATAAGAATTAATTAATCAAAGTTAGTAAAAAAAGAAACGTCCTCTCTTCCATGGATATCCGTGGCGGATTTAAGCAACTTACAAGATTCGGTCTTTGGGAATGGGTAAAACTGGCACCTGACAGTCGGATCAAAAGGTTCTGGCTCTTCTTCCTCTTCTTCATCATCTTCGTCACGAGTAATTGTGACACGTACAGTCGCTTGTTCTTCTGCTACAACCTGATCATCTTCATGTTCGTACGTCAAGCTGTTGATAACAGGGTAAGCGTTGACAAAGTCAGCCACTGCATTCAACCGGCTATCTTCTTCATCAGTGAACCCTAGTACCTTGAGCCGCAAATCGTCATCTTCAATGTTAATAAAATCGGCAATCGTCGTAATCCTAAATAGAATTATTGTTGTTAGTAAAAAAATCTCTGCGTCTCATATCCCTTTTTGCTTTGAAAAACACATACCCATTATCTCTACACCGGCCGACTACTTGGTCGTCGACATATGGAATTTGCTTCAATGGCGAATCCCTGTCCCACATGGCTTGTACAATCATTTGGCTCAATTCCATAGCTCGAATAGCATTCAAATGACCTTCCGAAGATAGTACTTCCACTGCTGCAGCAACCAGCTGTAGAATCTTCTCAAGAAGTAGTTTTTGATCATCAACAAAATCAGGAGGTAGCTGGATTCGCGATAAATGCGCTTGGATTAATACAAATGCTTTGTAAGCATGTGCCACGTCGTCATGGTCTGCCAATTGCAATGGACACCGTTTTTGAATCTTCTTCAACAATGCAGCTTCACGAGTACGTACTGGCATGGCTTCAAATTCTGAAGCGGCAGTAACAATTTCCAAAATGGCCTTGAGTTTGCATCGAGCATTAAGTGATTTGGCAAACATATGCATAGTTGCAAACAACACGTTATAGTACGATGCAATTGCCGCCCCGTTGGACGTGCTGACTGGATTCTCCTCTTCATCTTCTTCAGCTAGTTCAATCATTTCAACCTCAGCCAACGAATTCAAGGTGTCTTCTACAAGCTGGGATAAATGTTCAGACACTGCTTGGGTGCTGGTAGAAATCATACCGTAATAGCTCGGGTTCGTCTGTAGTCGCGAGTAGAAATATGAAAACGTCAGCCAGTCAACAGCATCCTGTCGAGACGTGATTATACCTTCATTGATTTCCGGGATAAACGCATCTGCAAGCGACAAGTCCAAATGACTCTCAATTGGCAATGCTTCTTGGATGAACTTTCGATAATACGCCTGCTTGTGAGCCGTGGTGATCACCAACGCTCGTCCATCTACCGTTCGAGCTGCCGACCCAATCATTTGAAGAACCTCGTTTATTGGATAATCCACGTATCGATGTTGCCCACCTTCATAAAATTGAGTGCCCATTACAATCACGTTATTGGCAGCCGGTGCACTCCAGCATACCTCGCGACTCGCCACCAGAACCTTGATCATGCCCTTGTTAAAGTAATGCTGCACTAGTTTCTTATCGGCTGGATCCATTGCTTGGTAATATAACCCGACACCACTTTCCAGACTCGTCTTGAGGTTGATATCTGCAAGCTGATCAAAATGTGGCATATCGTCCGTCTTCATGACACTAAAGTCGCAATTTCGACGTGCCTGCGACCACTGGACAAGCTCTGCCGCGCTATCCACACATTGCCGTCGATCATTGACAAACACCAATGTACCTGCTGCATCATCGCCAGCTTCTATAATCGAGTAGTAGCACGGCTTGGCCATGGCAATCATCAATGAAGGATGATGTGGAATCTTAAACGATTGCATTTGTAAACTTTGCAATTGATTCATGCGTTCATTAGGACCAAAATTGTAAACCTCTTGTTTACTAGCCCCCAGCCATTTGCCAATATCACGACCATTCGCCAACGAAGTGGATAGACCAACGACTCGGCAATAAAACCCGTCATCAGCCAATTGATGTGACATGTACTTGATTCGTAATAAAATCAGTTCATAAACATAGCCATTCAACCCTCCCAGCATATGCAGATCGTCGCAGATAAACAGCGAGACCAGCCGCACATTAGCTCGACGTGACCATCGTCTACTAATCAAATCCCATTGCGTCGGAGTAGCAAGCACCAGATCACTCTTCTCTAAAACTCGCAAATCACTCGACAATTCACCAGTTAGCTTGTTGATATTCTTTTCGTTACCAAACTTGTTTTGCCACTGCTTCAATCGTTCATCTATCTGCTCTTGAAACGGCGCAATGTACACTGCTTTTTGCTTATTCTTGGCAGTAACAGTCCAAAACCGCAGTAATGCCAGCTCCGCACACACGGTTGTTTTGCCGTTCCCCACAGCAGCGCCGATAAATGTGCATTCATCACTCTCATACAAAGTATGGTAACATCTAGTCTGGATAGCATTGAACTTATCAAAGTTGAAATACCTAGACAACTCCTTTGGAACAGCTCGAGGTTCCATATCATACAATGCAGTGGGTCGTGGGAATGGCGGCGGCATATGCAAGTTTTGGAATGACAGTGCCTTTCTTGTCTCGCAATGCAACCATCGATCAGATACTATAGACACAAAGTAGCTTGGCGGCATGGGGGATGTTACCGGTACAGTGAAATCCATCGTATGCACATGCCCACTTTGGCATAGATGTTGGCGAAGCACAAACGTATCGGCATACAATATCAACTCACCATCCGAATCTTCCACAATCACTGTGAACGATTCCATAGTGCCGTGGATTTCCCAATCCCAGATAAACTCGGGAGTTATCTCCAGTTCTATCCGCAGCATATTCTCAGTCACTGGCTGGAAATGTGCTTCTAGCGATAACCGAGGGAACCGCTGCAACAAGTCATACACAACTTTGCCGAACCGTTCCATACGGATAGCTTGTCCAACTTCAGCCGGGTCCAAATCAAAGTACCGCGGCCAAGCCATGGGAGAAGCTTCCACTTTACGAATCACTTCTTTTGGACAAGATGGGAACTGTCGCAATGGAGAATTGGATAACCACATTCGCTGCTCCATCATTTTACACAGATCCAGCAACAACCGTGCCATCTGTGCCCAACCTTTATTCAAACAAATCTCAAACATGGCCCGTAACAACCGGCCAGCCGATTGCGTCACGTACACCATATCCGCCATCAATGCTAGCCCATCCAACTTGAGTCGCGAAATATACGCTTGCAACAAAACGTTGATCTTGGCACTAGGTTCATCGACGGTTTCACGAATAGGAATTGGTGCATTCTCCATCAACCGCGCTAGTTCCACTTTCTCTTCGGCTCGTACAGGAATAAATTTGAATTCCTCAGATGCAGAAAAGATTCTAAATACATCAATAGGCGATTGCAACGGGCCCAGAAGTTTGTTGTAGTACCGCATGCTATCATGAGAAATGTAAAAATGCGATGCAATCTGACCCAGCTCCATGCTCTGAACAAGCCCCTTTTGATGATCATACTTGACCAAATTACACCGTTGCAATTGCAATAGCGCAGAATGGCACATATCCATACGTTTCCGAATCAACAGCTTATCATCGGGGTAATCTGCACCTACCTTGTATCGGGCAGGTTCCGCCAGCATTCGCACGTACAAATAAGTGTAGCCAAGCCAGTCGACTGCCTCAGTCAACGACCCCACGGTACCTAACACAATCTCCGCGTTCAACGAATCAGCAAGTTTTGTCACCAATTGACTTTCGATATCTAACTGTGTATTCATCAGCGACATGTAAAAGTCCAAATCCGAATGCGAAGTAATAATGATACCCTCACCAAACTGGTCATACTGCGGCCGCCCGGCACGACCCAGCATTTGCAATGTATCCTGAGGTGATAAACGATCCCATCGACCCTTCTCTGGACTATACACTGCCGTCCCCTTGATAATAACCGTGTGTGCTGGCAAATTAACCCCCCACGCCAACGTAGCAGTCGACACAAGCACTTGGATAACACCCTTTTCAAACGACTTTTCGGCAGCTTCTCTGTCCTCGCGGCTCAACCCGGCATGATGGATAGCAAACCCCATTGGCAGCAAATCCTTTAAATCATTACTTTGTACTTGTTCCGCCAGCTCCTTCAACTGCTCTCGAGCACCTAATTCCGGAACAAACTGGTCTAATGTTTGCTCTTCCAATGCACGATCCCGCAAGTACCGGGCAGTCTTGGCAGTCTCCTTTCGCGAATGTACAAAGATGATCATTTGTTCTCTTCTTTTGACATTATCCATTACCTTATCGTAACACGCCCCGTTCATAGCATGCAGCTTCTTCATCGCCTTCTTCTCTGTTACACCAATAAACGTCTGTTCCAATGGACATGGCCGGTACCTCGAGTCGAAAAAGAAGAGCCCATTATCCAAATCCACTCGTAAGAAATTGGCCACATCACGGTAATTTGGTAGCGTGGCAGACAACCCCACAAGCCGCGTCAACTCTCCTGTCGCCTCAGTGCGACGCAGTGCCCGTGATACAATGCTTTCCAGAACCGGCCCACGGGTATCATGCAACAAATGAATTTCATCAATAATGACAAGCTTCACCAAATTCGTATAACTAGTATCGTGTGCTTTACGAGTGATAACATCCCACTTTTCAGGCGTAGTCACAATCACTTGCGTTTCCGAAATTTGTTGCTTGGTCATGTTACGATCACCCGTCAATTCCTCCACCCGCATCCCAAATGGTGCTAACCGCTCTCCAAACGTACGTACTTGTTCCTGCACCAACGCCTTCAATGGCGCAATATATACGACTTTAAACGCATCCAAATCAATCTCACCAGTCTCTTCGTCACGGTACTGACTCATTGTCTGCAAGATGCTCAACATGGCCACGTTCGTCTTACCGGCACCGGTAGGCGCACAAATCAACATATTACGGTCGCTTTCAAACGCTGTTGGGTACACAACACTTTGAATCCGGTTGAGCTCGGTGATGTTTTTGCAAGTGAAAGCAACTCGAGCCCATTGAGGCATGGAGCCCACCTGCACCCGTGCCGTCTTATCAGTTGGAGCAGGCGCACGGGCCACTTTATACTCTTCGTACGTCTTTGTTTGCCGTTTAGTAGCCCGAATATTGACCTGAGTACCTAGCAGTTGTTCTTCCAGTACCATTGCATTCAAATCAATCTCTTTTGGTGCAAATTTGGACATATCATCTTCTCGTTGTTGATCCTCCGCATTGTCGATTTCCATTTTCATTGGTTCCTCTGCTGCTGTCGTACTAGCATCGCCATCTCCATGCAGTTCACGTAGGATCCAATCTAGTCCCCGAGATTGTATCTGTTGTTTGATCGCTTCCAACTCTTCACCCGTCTCGGCACGAGTGTACCTTGTCATCCACACAATCTTATCACGGTTGTGACACAGTCGCTTGACAACATCTATATGGTCAAAGTCGAAGTCCAACAACTCCATTATCGAGTCTTCCACGTTACCTAGCTTCATATCACTGGCGAGTAGTTCAAACACTTCATTGGTCTTTGCCTGTAGCTCAGATTCCTTGAATACCGGTTTCAAAACGCGCTGTAACCAAAAAGCATCTATATCCATCGCCGGGACATCTCTATCCTGCTCCTTTGCCTCTTTTGCTAGTAGATCTGTCTTCTCCTCCGTCAACGGTTCAGCTCCAAACTCTCCCTCATCACTTTCCTCCTCCTCTTCCTGCTCCCCTTCATCTTCTTCTTCCTCCTCCTCTTCCATATCTACGTCTTCTTCCTCAAACTCTACTGCCACGCCACCGCCAACGTTGTCATCATCCTGACCGGCACGCTCTTGGTCGCTATAATCCGTCAACTGCCTAGATAGGTTCATCAATTCGTTAAACTTTTCATTTCCCACTTCAACCTCCAGAACTTGCTCTACCTGCGTCTTTTTAATATGATCTTGAATATCCATCTTGACGATCCGGATCATCTCATCTACCGCGTCACGCAATTCTTCGTGTGATGCATTATCCAGCATTCCTTGTGTCCATGCCATTATCAGTTCAAACGCTTCCCTCGTAGCACTAGTTGTCGGATTGTAGTTATATGACTGACCCGCTATGTTACTGTTGACCAATCTAGGCGCTTTTCTCCTCCTCTGACCTACACTCGCCTGTTCATTACTGCTACCCTCCGGTCGCGCACTTCTAGTAGCCACTCTCTGGCCCATCTGTGACTTTGTAATCTTGCCGGATAAAGATGTCGGATCACCAGTAGCATCTTCCCGGTTAAGATTCCTGCGATCCATACTAATGACCTTATTGGACATTTCATCGCTAAAAAAAGCATTTGAAGTTAGTACTTTATCAGCGTTTATGCAGTTTTGTGGCTTTAACTTACTATTTATACTGTGAATTGTCCGCCATTTTTGAAATATAATTCCTCCCCTTTTTTGCCAATAAATAATCTCAAACCTCACTTCAAGTAGTTCCCCCCAGTTATTCAAATTACGGATAGGATAATATAATATCGAAACCCTTCCTATAGTCGTTTAACCAGTAGTCCGTGATGTTTAGAAAAAAATATCGGACGTCTAAAACATTGGGAGCAAAATGCCCTTCTAAATTTCAGTGCGGCTCGAAACCGACAATAGGAGAAGGGAAAGGAAATCGGTTATTTTACACGTGCAATGATTATTTTTTTTAATTTTTTTGGAGGGTGTGCTTTTTTCTCACAATTACATCAAATACATAGATTAAAGGCATCGAATTTAGTTCTTGGCAAAAGACCAGTTTTCTTCTGGGATTCGGCCCCGCAAAACTGGAATTTCAGTACCTGGAACATAAACATCTTCAAACAAGATTTGGGCCTTGGCTTCTGGTGGGTCAGAAGCTTCAGCTTCAGCAACTTGAGAGTCGACATAAGATCGAGCTTCCTTATCAACAGCCTTGAGTTCCTTTTCAGTAGCAATATCCAATTCAATCAATCGGTTCTTGAGACCAGTGATTGGATCATTTTGAGATCGCATGTTTTGGATTTCTTCTCGAGATCGGAAAGTGGTCCCTGGATCAGACATGGAGTGACCACCATATCGATAAGTTTCGAATTCCAAAACCAATGGGCCATTGCCATCAACAGTCCATTGCTTGGCGAACTTGGATGCTTGGTAAACAGCGACAACGTCCATACCATTAACCTTCAACCCTGGAATGTATTGACCTCGCTTGTAGTATTCAGTCATGGCAGAAGATCGGGAAGCAGAGGTACCCATACCATACTTGTTGTTTTCACAGGCGAAAACACATGGAATGCCCCAAAGCTTGGCCATGTTGAAGGATTCAAAGATTTGACCTTGGTTGGATGCACCATCACCATACAAGTTGAAAGTAGCATTCTTTTCACCCAAGTACTTGTGGGCAAATGCAACACCAGTACCGACTGGAACTTGAGCACCAACGATACCATTACCACCATAAAAGTTCTTGGCAAACATGTGCATAGAACCACCCTTACCATAAGAAACACCGCTTCGCTTACCTAGCAATTCACCAATAACACCCTTAACGCTAGCACCTCGCATGTATGCGAAACCGTGGCATCGGTAAGCAGTGATAATTGTGTCGTCTCGAGTAATGGCATGTTCGATACCAACTGCCACGGCTTCTTGACCAGTGGACAAGTGACAGAACCCTCGGATCTTCTTGGCCTTGTACAAGGCGTCGGAGGCCATTTCCAATCGTCGAACAATGGTCATATCCTTGTACATTTGTAGAAGTTCATCTTTGCTCAATGAAACGTCCAAAGATGGAGCGGCCAAGTTGTATGTTTGGTAAGAAGATTCTGGCAAGGTCACGGTGACGCTGTCAGCAGAAGAAGACATGGCCCGGGTGGACAAGGTCTTCAACAATTGCTGTCGTGGGACAGATGTACGAGCGATAGAAGCCAACATATTCTCTTTCTCTGTTCTTGTGTCTGAAGGGAGGTCTGTTGGTTTTACAAGAAGAAGAAGATGAAGAAAAGGGAAAAAGAGAATTGAAATTAGGGAACAAAAAAAAATCTTTTTCTCGCCCAATAGAAAATTATCAAAGCGGGCACTAGGGGCGGGTTTTGTTGGGAATATACCGGGAATTTCCGACCAGTGCTAGGCAAACGGTCAACGCCGACAAGCGTCTGTATTTTACTACTGCTGCTTTTTTACGTGGTGAAAAATTGCCAAAGCCGCAATGAGCAGAAAAAAGGCGGGGGCAATGGCATGGCATGGCATGGCATGGGGCAGTTAGTGAAAAAAAAAAAACAAATCATAATTAGTTATTAACTTATTTCATATCTATAACCCGGTATATACTTGATAAACAACCTTCTCCAGTTCCTCTGCATCTTCATATACCAATGAACCTTGAACATTATACTCCTTGGCGTTATTCAACATGGTATCGAAATCCGACTGGACCTCATCCAAAGATGAGTACTTGGATCGCGCCAACTTCTTTTCGATCTTATCAAGAGCAATTGGCTTCGCAATAGCCTTGTAATAATCGGGATACTCCTTCTTGGACGGAAGTTCAAGGAACAATTCACATCGGTACCGTCCCGTATCATCCGTCAGATTCTTGAACGCTTCAACAAGCTGGCTGCCCCGATCGGCAATATTGTTGTTATCGGTGGACCCGTCCACCACGGACGGCGAATCAGGGGGACGAGGAGGTTCAGCAGAATTGGTAAGCTTGATTATCGTACTCTTTCGAGATGCCTTTCTTTTAGCTGGACGAACCTCGTCAGGACCTTCTGATGCCCTTGCTCCTCTGCCTCGCTTTCTCTTAACTGATAGCGGCGTTTGAGCTGTTTCTTCTGGAATGTCCCCATTCTCAAACCCATTGGCAGCAGCACTAGCATCGTTCTCATCGTTAACCACTTCTGGTTCCGGTTCTGCTTCTGCTTCTCCATCTTCATCGTCTCGAACCTTTCGAGCAAGTTTGGCAGCCCGACGAGCTTGCTTGGCATGTTTTCGTTCAATAGCAGCTTCAATCGTATCTTCGTCATCATCCACAGCGTCAAGCCATTGTTCTTCAGTAAGCCCATCATCGTACATAATCGATTTCCGTTCTCGAGCACCTCGACCAAGAACTTCATCCTTGTCAGGCTCAAGATGTTCTTCGATATCCTTTTGATATTCTTCTGGAAGTTCATCGGCCCCAAACAATCGATCCTTTGGCTTGTTCCTACCATACTCCCCGTTTGTGATCCGATCCTGATCAATGGCTTGGAACTGAGTAAACTCTTCTTCACTTCGAGCCAAAATATCATTCAATTCTTCATCGTCCATCTCTTCTTCCTCTTCTCGAGCCGCTCGCTTGGCTTCCTCTGCATCTAGCAGGTTACGCAAAAAGGCTTCTTGTTCTTCTGCAGTAGACTTGTTATCAAACTTACCAGCTTGAATGACTTTACCATCGATCTCCAGCTTTGTTTGGGCCCGTTCGAGAATGTTTTCTTCAACACTGTTCTGGGTAATAAGCCGCAGGATTCGTACTTCCTTGGTCTGCCCAATTCGATGGGCACGATCTTGTGCTTGCAAATCTTGATGTGGATTCCAATCGGTATCAAAGATAATAACCGTATCAGCTGTTTGCAAGTTCAACCCCAACCCACCGGCACGAGTACTTAGCAAAAACGCAAAATACGGTGAATCTTCAGCATTAAATTCCTTCAACAGCTCCGATCGCTCATCAGCTTTAGTAGACCCGTCCAATCGCAAGTATCGTTGCCCACGAAGTCGTAAATAATCCTCCATAATATCCATAACCTGAGTCATTTGGAAAAACATTAATACTCGATGGCCAGTAGCTTTGAACTTTGGCAAGATTCGATCAAGCAATTCAAATTTACCTGCAACACGCCACAAGTCATCATTATTGATCTTGGTTGGATTGACCATTGTTTCCACTTCTTCAAATACAAACGGATGATTGCAAATCTTTCGCAACTGCATGATTTTGTTGTTAAGACCCTTGAGCGAAGACGATTTGCCAGTGCTGCCGGCTTTTTTGTTGCCAATGTATAAAACATTGTGTCGCATCATCTGATCGTAAAGCTTTGCTTGTAAGGCCGACATCTTACACTTGAGCACCTTCTCTACCTTATCTGGCAGATCCTTCTCGACATCCTTCTTCAATCGTCGCAGCAAGAACGGACGCAACACCTTGTGCAACCGTCGAATAATCAACAACGTTTCTTCTTCCGTCAACTCCATCTTATCTTGCTCACCAGTGTTTGCAAACGGTGTATTAAACCACTCGTCAAACGTCTTGACAGAATTGAAAATCTTTGGCAAGGCAAAGTTGAGCAGCGCCCACAGTTCTGGCAAATTGTTTTGCAACGGCGTACCAGTAAGAATCAATCGATATCGAGACGAGTAGAAATTGCTCAACGTAAACGACAACTTGGACTGAGTATTCTTCATTCTGTGACCTTCATCAATAATCATATGTGTCCACTTGATCTTACTCAACAGTGCTCGATCCTTGATGATATATTCATAAGTAGTCAATAGCACTTGGAAGTCACCCGACCTAATCACTGCTTGTTGGCCCTTTCTCGCGTTTGGAGGTCCCTTATAAACAACTCGTTTGATTGATGGCGCCCATTTCTCAAACTCCAAGTTCCAGTTTGTTAACGTCGATAGCGGCACAATAACCAAATACGGTCCTCGTTGCTTCTTGTATTCAATAAGGTATGTAATCAACGAGATGGACTGAATAGTCTTACCAAGACCCATTTCATCTGCCAAGATACCATTCAAGTTGTTGTTGTATAATGACACCATCCATTCCAAACCCTTGATTTGATATTCTTTCAAAGTACCACCCACCAAAATCGACGGTTGCTTAGTGACCTGCTCCTTGACACGATGAGCAACATTGTAATAATCAGCATCGGACCCTTCACCTTCACCTTCGCCTTCTTCTTGTTGAGCACCACCAGCTTCTTGTTGTTGGACTTGCACAGCCGCAGACAATGATTTCAAGAACTGGTTGGTCTGAGACAACAAATGCGTAATACGCGTATCCTTAGTTTGATCCAGCAATTTAAGATATGCCTCTTCGTCGTTAGCTCGCAAAGCCTGTAGACGCTGTTTAGCAGTTCGTTCAGATCGCTTTGATTCTTCCTTTTCAATACTGTTATGAATCTGGTTCATGGCCCTTCGGATCTGATCTCGCTTTTTACTCTGCACGGCAACTTGATCCAACATTCTTTCGGATTCAATCTGAATCTTGGCAAATCGAGCCATCTTTTCATCATACTCCTTTCGTTGTCGTTCTTCTCGTTGCCGTCTTTCAAGCTCTTCAGTCAACCGCAGCTCCTGTGTAGACTGGACTTTTTCCAATCTAAACTTTGTACGATTCTTGATTCGCTTCAATTCAGGAGTGTCCGCTAAATTCACCAACAGTTGTTGTCGTAATGCCTTCTGCTTGGTCAACACTCGCAATGCCTTCAACTCAACCAACGCCTTAATTTTCAAATCATCCACATGGCTGTTCAATTCATCACCTGGAACAAAGCTATTGCCGTCATCACCATGCACATAGGTACCAAGATTGGCAGGCAAATTCTCCAACTCTGCCACTCGATACGTCAGTCGGTTTCGAATAATTTGCTCCGCTACTCCACCAACACTAGAATTCGTCTTGCTAGGTCCATACTCGCCAATACCTGCATTCTTTTCTCGCTCATTAAACGAAACGCCATCATGTGAAATCCTACCATTCTCTCGCTTTACTCCATTAACCTTCCCATTAACATTGATACTATTTCTCAAAACGCACTGCAACTCTTCTGGAAGATCGATACTACGAGATAACAGCTTATAAGATTGAATTTGCGCTCGAGTTAGTTCATCATCATGGTTGCCACTTTTCTGTTTAAATTTTTGACGCGCCGCGATCAGTTGTTGAGTTCGTTCTTGATACTGTTTCTGCTGTTTACTGATCCGGGCCAGCGTCTTTGTGATTTCTTTCAGCTCTGGATGATCCTCCGCGACACCTTTATTTTTAAGCGCGTTCCATCTCTAGAAAAAAAAAATTAAAAAAAGCACGTATGTTAGCATTCAAAGGCTCACTCAAACGTAGAGGAATTTGACATACCATTAAAAGCAGTTTATACTGCTCCATCGATGTAGGAATAGGAACATGAACTTCATGTTTTTGTTCCATTTCGTTCCGTTATTTCAAATTTTCGTCGCTAATATTTCTTGATAATTGAAATTTTTTTCCAAACCGTGATGTTTTTTATCTTTTATTTTTTCTCTTGATAATGGTCGTCGACACAAAGGGATAGTGTGTATGTGTAGGGAAAAGAAAAATTTAACGAGGAAAAAATATGTGCGTGTACAATATTGGGACATTTGATTCTGTTTGGGAGAAGGGTCTTCCCCTTTTTGAGCGTGCCGGAACTCCGACGATGATTTTATTTTTCAGATGCGACGAATAAGCCGGTTCTTTACTACTACGACCAGACGATTAACTAGAATGCCCCGTCGAGAAGATCCACCTGATGTCAAATTGAGCAAATCCATGTCATACTTGCTAAGGCATGGGGCAGTCAAAGAAAAAATTGATATAACCCCAGATGGGTACGTAAAAGTTGAGGATATGTTAAAACACCGCCGGTGTCAAGGCGCTACGTTCGATGATGTACAACGGGTAGTGGAGAATAATGAAAAGAAACGATTTGCATTGAAACAAGAGGATGGTGGGATCTGGTACGTGCGAGCGACACAAGGACACACACTGGAGGTTGAGATCCCATTCAAGCGGCTGGAGCTGGCTGATTTCCCAGAGACGGTTATTCACGGTACAAATGAACAAGCTTGGAAGAGTATCAAGTCACAGGGGTTGAAGACCATGAAACGTAATCATATTCACCTTTCCAAGGGCAAGTTTGGACAGGAAGGGGTTATTAGCGGGATGCGGAAGAGTGCCAATGTCTATATCTATATCGATTTTAAAAGGGCCGTGGAACGGGGAATTGTATTCGAGGAGAGTGAAAATGGAGTTATCCTGACTAAAGGTGAAAATAGTGTGTTATCTCCGGACTTGTTTTTGAAAGTGGAAACTAAGGATGGCAAACCTATAGAGCAGTAGTTGTATGCCGTACATTTTATGTATAGATCTGTTTATTTATTGTGTGAAGAGCCGCATCAGCGGATACGAAATATTTCGATATTTTTTGGGCACTGGCCCATCTAAAGTCAATTTTCATATTTGATTTCTAATTAGTTCAATTCCGTATAGTCAGATCACTGTTTATATACTGAGGGCTCCTACTCGCGTCGTGATACCTACTGGCCAACATAACATCGGAGGGCTCCATTTTTTTTCAAGCTGTCCCAAAAACCCCCACTGGTTTTTCACAATTTTTTTGCATCACTCATTGACATCAACAATGACAGTAGAAATCAGCGACGATACTATAGGGCAAACGTCGCTAGTAGCCAAGAAACTTGAAGATGCGCTACTCAAACGACTGGAGACCGGCGACTCGCGTGAAGTAATGGTAAACGCAGTAGAACTGAGAATGTGGAACAGGGCAGCACAAGACGCGGTGAAACAGACAATAGAAGCGACCATCGCCAGTAACCAGCAAGTAGATAAATGCAAGCTGGAAATACAAAACATCACCTATGAGCATAAACATCTTAGAAGTGAAATTGAACAATGCAAAGAGTATGAGTCCAAGCATGACCAGCTCGATATGATTAGCCAGGAGGAGTATCTCGAGCAACATCCAGAAGCAGCGGAGTTATCTGAACATGAACTGACTGTGCAGCGTATTAAGGATGAAGAAGCCAAGCGTTTAGAGTTGTTTTTGATCAAGCAAAGGGCCATGAAGGAACGTGATGATTTGATGGCCCAGGTCAAGTCTTTGAAAGATGACTTTGAGAATCTGGAATTATTTTCACAATACATGGATAAAATCATTGATGCAACTGATCCTCTCCAGAAACTTTTTGACAAGCACAAGAATTCTTAATCTGATAGGCTGAAGTTACCTATGCAAAACGCTGTATGATGAGATAGCGCCGAGGATGTCTAGCTAGATGACATCTTGACGCCAACTTGCATGTTACAGTTCAACTTTCTCTGAACGAATTAATCGGTGCTCCTGGCATATTTTATTCAACGTCACTTGGTCGCCGGGAATTACTACAATGTTGGATCATGAGATATATGGCAGGGCTAGCATCTATACTGCATCACCTCAACCAACATTGGCAGTCCTAATATACGTGAATCTTGGCCCTATATGTTGGTTTTCGAAATACCACATGAAAGTATAGGTCGAATCACCTTATTGGTATTAATCTGTACTTTAGTATGCTTAGTTAAGGCTCCTAGTTTGTACGAATACAGCTTAAAATACATGAGAGCAGCTACTCTATGCTGTGCCTGCTCGTCTCCATCAAAATGTCACCCAACGCAATTAGCATCAAGCTTTGATCCAAATCTTCCTATTTCGACAAATCCCACGACCGCAACTACCTCTCCATCCATTTCAGCGACGGAAGCCTTCAGTCGACCGGGACCGTCGACACAAAAACACACCGCAAACAGTCATTACATACGTTCTCAACGACAAAAATAACATCAAACTGTAGCCAAAGATCTTCTCTTTAAGGTGAGCCAAAAAAAATCCAAAATAAAGAATCCAAAAAAGCAAAAAAGAACAACCTCTTGAAGAGGTCTCGATGTCGACAGGATTCGAACCTGCAGCCTTCAGAGCCGAAATCTGATGCTCTGCCATTGAGCCACGACACCTTTTTAGCGGCGCTGAAAATCGAATTTTTCAGTCAGTTTTGTTCAGTAAAACGCCGCATTTCACGCGGCGTGTGCGGCTCAAATTAATCGTTTGACTGCGATGGTGGATTTTATACGCCACACAGCGTTGAGCCGCAAACAACTATCTCATCTAGTAGCAGCAACAGAAGATGAAAGCGAAGCCACCCAGTTACCGATGGCTCAGAATGAGCGTCCAGTAACTCCAGCTCGTGGAGATCAAAGTGTCTCAAGATGTTAGGCGCGCAGTCGGGGTGCGTCTTTTGTGTGTGGATGATACAAACAGGGGTCTAATGGTATTATTGATTATTTTTTGATTATTAATTATTTGATAGTTATTTTTTTCTGATTGATATTATCATTATTTTATATAGGATTATGTACACTGGAGTCCAATGCCCTCGGGCAGAGACTTCATTAATAAAACAAATTAAAACAAACAAAAAAAAAAAACAAAACAAATTAATCGTTTTTTCAACTTCAACTTGAGACGAGATATAGCGAAGAGGATGTGCAGATGGGCATACCACAAGATTCGCCAGTATCACTTCTATTAGTTTTGCTATACACAACGCCGCTGTGGAGGAAGAACATTGGAAGAGAAGGGCGCGAACGTGGTTGAAATCATCGGCAACATTACGAATTTTTATTCATGGTAAGTAAACGGGGAAACGAAGATAGACGAGGGACTTCAAATGTGCCAAAAATGGGGAAATCAGCACCATGCGGAATTGGACTATGGTGACAAGCTTGGCTTTATACATTTTCACCACAGCCGATCGCGCAAAGTGTTGACCCTTCGCTAAACCTACTTGAAAAAAATTCGCGAACTATCTGGATTTTATATGCTCGTGCTGATCTGGTCCTAGTCATTCCAAGCCGTACAGGTATAACAGAGGGAGTCATACTTCTAATATCTTTAATATTATACCAAGTTGTGTATTTTTTGTAGTACGACTGATGCCATGCCTGTTGTTTAAAATGGGTGTTTATCAGTCATAATAGTCGTTTAGGTTGTGGTGAAGCGTTCTCCCGGCATGCTGGTCCTCTTGCTTGTTTTGGCAGTTTTCACACGGCTTTACGTTAGTTATCAATTGTTTATGCTCCTGTGGTTTTCTCGTGCTTTCGGTCAGGGGAGTTTACGCCGTTAGTCAAGCGGCACTGCAACGGCGTCAACCGTTTACATTGTGATTACCATCGGTGGCCATACTTGACAAATGTATGTGGCTTATTACTATGGATAGAGACAACATTTATTCAGGTATGTTCGGCATCCTATAAAAAGTTTTGCCTCAAACAGGCAACTACAGAGTAGAAGCCACCGCCTCGCTGTTTTTCATTACTATAAAAGGGTCGTAAATATATAGAAGTTCATCAACTAACTTCACATCTGCTCAATGATAATATGCAACGAGAATTCGCACCCCAGGATCACGCTCTCGCAAAAGAACATCTATCGTTTATCCGAGCTAGACGAAGAGAACTCGATGTCGCCTCCGAAGAATGGAGACTGTCTGGCTGGATAGAACCGAAATACATTGCAATACAAAGAAATGAGTTGATGAAAAAAATCTATAATGATTGGGTAACACTGCCTAGGTATATTTGCTTTCAAAACAGGCGAAAGATGAATGTGTACGAGAAACTACTTGGTGCAAAAAACATACCCTACTGGTCCATTCCCAGGTATCAGCCACCTATTCCAGTGTATTTGTTGGATCCAGATGAACTTAAGAGAGAGGGTCAGTTGACGGGAGGTGATGAGGGCATTCAATGCCTTATCCAGTACAACCTGATTACATGCTACTTTGCCCCATACCCTTCTATGCACAGGACCAACCCGATTGAGTCTCTTCTCGATTCTAATCATCCAAGAAAAGCCGGGCAAGATGATCTTTGCCGGGTTAACAGCAGCATTGAAGAATGGAACATTCTAAACTGTATGCAATTCGCGTTGTTTGGTGACCCACGAGTTGCTGAAAAGCTTAAGAACTGGGTATATCAAGCTGTTCGGTTTGAGTCATCTTCATCGTCGTCGATGCGAGACATTCCCAGATCCGTGACCAAGCGGCACAATTCCATTAGCGAATTGCATAAACAATGCATCGAGTCTACGTTATGGCTCGAATACTATACAGCATGCGTCGGTCCATGGAAATATAAGAGCGAGGAGCCTGATTTCCCGGAGTATATCATTATGCGGCATATTACAAATCTGCATTTGGGCGGATGGGATATCCAACGGAGGGTCCTATCGATAAGAAGACTGGTGGTACTAGAACCCCAAGCCTCGCTCTGGTATTTTGACAGCGCAGCATATACGTTTCTGGGGTTTAAATATTACTACCTAAGTCCAATTTTCACTAGAACAACTGTCGGTGGCGCTGATCACAAGGAGGGGCGTACAGCACCGATACAAATGATAATTCAGCTGCCAGAGGCAGAGGCCGGGGGCGATGATAGCATGCTCAAGAATCGACAAGAGGTTGAAGAAGCTTTGTTCAAGCGATGCTCCTATGTGGAGGCCAAAGAATTCCTATTTGAACTATTAAGGACCAGCATGACCATGGTTACTCATGAGCTTCGATGGACGAGTCTATGCAGCCAGAAAGATCTAATCAATGTGGTTTACGATAGTTGTATGCGGGTGGTCAGTAGTCTCAATGATATTGTACCACCTACTATGCGATACCAGGTAAGGCGATCAACTTGCGTCAATAATGGCTACGGAGAAGAGGCGATTTTAGATTTGGTGTTCACCGTTCGAGATAGCCGGCGCTCTGAACAAGGCGAACGTCCGATATTGGTCTGGAAAACGTCGGACCCTGGCGCACTAGTCGGGTATGGTGCTGCCCTATTATTTGGCGACAGACAGGAGCTGGATGAACAAAACCAGCTACGGCATAAGTATGAAAAGGAAGAAGGGTTGACAACATTTGAAACAACGCAGTACGATGCAAATCTGGATCAATCGGCAAGGTCCAAATTTTATGCAGCATTACGCGAAGCGATCCATGGGCAGATCGTGGCGACGCACCATTTCAAACGATATGCTAGGTGGGACACTGAGGATGTTAAACACGGCAGAGGGTATATTGAGCCGGAGTATCTGGCACAGGTACTTTTTGATGGAACCATGACGACAATAACGCTAATAAAGAGCAGTGAATGTGAGGTGAAGAGTGGGAACGGAGATGATCAGGTCGTACTCAATGTTAAAATCTCGGATTGCGTGTTTACTCCAGTCGAGCAGAGTCAACCATTCCTGCCCCAGATGGTAGAGGTGCTTATAAATCTTGGATTGGCAGAAGTATCACACCTAATGGAAGGTGTTGCCAAAGATTCGACCGTAGATGTTCCGGTGAAGGGGTTTGTCTCTCGAAAATCACGAAGAATCAATTAATATAGTACGCCTGGTAAAACGAACTATAGTAACGGGACTATATGTGGTGGTGAATTAAATGCCGGAATAAACGAAGTCTTTGACCTTAACCATAGGATGGAGCCGATGCGGCACACGGTGCTTTGGCCGATCGGACTCCACGGCAGGTTGAATTAAAATGGCCTAGAATCTTGGTGAGTTGAATATATATATATATATAGCATGACGATTATTGTCATTTTATTTTTCAGATTGGATGGGCTGATACCCCCATCTTTCTCACATTGGTGTTATCATTTGGACGTTCTTACTTGCAACATTGACGTTGTTTGTATGGTTTTTTGCTTCCCTCCATGCTTTGCTCATATTCAAACTTCTATTCTATCTTAATATAGCACAAATAAAACATGTGGAATGAGGATCCTTTTTTGACTGTGGTGTATTCGCCGGTCCTTTTACTTGCTCCTCTTTCCTCCCGTACCGAAGACAACAAGCGGAGATTAAAAAGTTTTTACCATCCAACTTTTTCACCACCTCAGGGAGTGCCCTCGATTATGATTATGATGCTATGGATGGCATTGAAGTTTCTGATGATGATGAGCGGGCCGCAGTATATTAGATGGCTGTGTTGGGAGAGAATAGCTATCAAATCAAGGCATAGTTTGCATATCAACAACGGTTGTGTCCCTGCCATTCAGTATAAGTTATTCCAGCTTCTCTTACCATATGATGCCCAGGTATGATGGCGTATCCAGTCTATGGATGAATGGTGTGGCCGAAGAAGCAATTCACATGAAGATGCCACAGGACCTCGATAAGGAACAAGCCATTGCGTTGACCGAGATAAGCGGCGCCAGACTGTAGACACTCACATGGTCATGGCCGATCTACTCGAAACAGTGGTGCTGATTCTGTGATGGACTGGTAACTTACACATTCGTACGTTCATTGGAAAAAAAAAAAAAAGAGAGAGAGAGAGAGGAGGGGGATATATATATCAATGACACGCATGCTATTGGTGATAGCACGATGTTGTTAAATCAGTTGAAGTTGCTACATGCGAGAGTGGATACTGCGTTATTCTGATAGAAGAAGTTAGTCGGTGCCGTTTACGCATGTATCGAAGCGTCGCAGCTCAATAATCTGATGGTCCATGCAGGATGGCATGTTGGGTACCGCTAGCGCTGGCTAAAAAATAGTTTTGACAAGGTTAATACATAAGTAGAGTAAATCTATATTTTATCGACTTAATCAACCACTCTTGTGTCTCCGATTTGGCTACTGCTAGGCTGCGGCTGGCTGAGCCGCAGGCCTTAATATATTTTGTCTCACATTTTGATACATCTATATATTTTCTTCCCTGGTTTCGCTTGCTTATTACTTTTCTTACATATATACTTTGGCGCTTAGATCCCCCTGTTTATTTCTCTATCTTTTTATTTTCTTTTGCTCTCTTCCCTCTATCTTCACTACCTTAACAAAATTAAAGGTACATATTTCATCATTGACTTGCTTTTTTAAATTCTCTTAAATATGCCGAGGTTGAGAAGGGACAATGCAGCTGAGCCGGAAGCTGTGCGGCGAGTGCGCTTACACGCCGTGTTTCGCATGGGTGGTGTAGTAGACACTGTCCGACACCAAAGGAAAGAAGTGACAGACGCCGCGGCGTACATACGGGATATGCTGGAGGATAATTCCCAGGTGCAATACCGACAAACTGTCTACGCATCAATTCTGTTTCTAATTCGCCAGCCGGTAGTACGACAAAACTTGGAGGATATGCAGACATTCCTATCTGTGTATGTATTATGCCGCCCATTTCCTGACGCAGTTGGACGACTTGTTAGACAGCGTGCGAACGCACTCTTCTGTATCCGACAAATCGACACAGTCTTGAATCAGAACGAAGAAGGGGCCGTCCAGGTTTTGGTCAATACTTACGGGTTTGGCAATACTTTTCGCGGAATTGATCGTCAAAAGCTACACGCCATGGTATTATTAGCAGCGAACCGCCAAGTACGCCATAATCAGCAAGCAATGCGTGCACTAAAAACGCTTTATGTGCAGAGCCGGCCATTCAACGATCCTCCTGTGGTCCTCGCACAACGGGCACGTGCCATCTTTGCGCTGTCCAGTATCATCACAACTTTGTTCCTTGATGAGGAGAATAATTCAGCGGAGTATCTGATAGACGCGTACGGAATGGGGCATTTTCCAAGAACGGGTGACGGGAGAGTGGAATGGTTTGGAAATCTCGTCCACAATCCAGTAGTTCGAAATGAGAGTAAGTGGATGGAAGCGTTGGTAATTATGGATCAAATAGATCGCCCCCACCAAGCGATTGTACCATTGGAACCGGGGATACAAGAACCAGGGAATGAACAAGCGCAAGTGGTAGAGGAAGCACAAGCGCAGGTACAAGAGGAAATGCCAGATGTGGTGCCACACGATGAAGCAGAAGTGTCAAGCGCAGAAATAAACCTCTTCTTGATGAATTATTTGCCTCATCGTTAGTTTATGCAGAAACCTGTTCAATTATCCAAGCAGCCTATACATCATTGCTATCACGAAAATTTTCTTGTTTTTATTTTTACTATCGCTCCTGTTGTTGGAACTTAAATCGATATTACATCGCTCCATTGGATAAATTTAGCCTTATTATGGTAAAGAGTGGATTCGAATCAATGGTGTGTGAGAATTGAAGCCTAACTAGTTAGATCCGATCTTCTTCATAAACAAAACAAAAAATCTTCTATTCAGTATGATATACTAAAAAATCCTGTATATATTTAACGTCTCCCTGTTCATTTTTTCAGATAGCTGCCTCGATCTTGTCGGTAGTTAGCAGCAGCCGACCACTCACGTGGCATAGTGTTTTCCCCTGATTTAATACCAGCCTGAAACGGCTACCACGAAAATTACTCAGAATCGTAGAATTCCCGATGCACGGGATCTGTCATTTTCCACTGCTCGCCAGATAAAAACCCTAAATTGACTAACCAAAAAAAGGGCGCCCTCAAATTTGATGTCAAAGGTATAACTCAAAGAATCGAACAAACCCGCACAACATTCCAACACACAGACGCACGCTATGACAGAGAACGGCAACTTAGAAGGTGAACTTTTCCCTCCAGATATCACGGGTATGGCAAGTAGGTAATGGTCAAAAAATCAAAAACAGTATAAACGGGAAGAAAGTCAGGGACGGCGAGTAGCACTAGCGAAGACTTACATTTAAGCTTGACGGGTTGTACATCGGTAGGATGGAGTAAAGTGATCTGGCACAGGAATAGCGAAAGTGAGGTTGTTAGGAGACAGAACGTAATATCGTGTAGTGTGTGCTGGAGTGATAACGGTGGCTGAACATCAATGGGAGCCGAATTTGGTTATCATTGGGGCAATCGATGATGCCATGAGCACAGGGTTTGGTGGTAGCGTTGGCACCAGTTAAATTCAAGTATAACGTTTGAATTACAGCCGATGAGGGTGCTAGCGGTTCCAATGGTCACATCAAGCTACAGGTGGTGTTTGGATCGGGGCCACCATTTAAATGGACTCTCACGCATCATTGCATTTGTAGAATGTAATAAGACCTGCGCTCGATATAAGTAATTTTGCATCAAATTTAGAATGGGCCTGCGTAATCCCTAAATATTATGCTCGCTCTACGGATTTTGGCACCAAATCTTAATGATGAAGGGCTACATATTCCCCTTTCGAGCTTCCTTGGTGCTGATAAATTAACAGATCAACATGGTAGCCACCACTCCGGTCCACCATACTGAACCTACAAGCTACAAAAAGAAGCTTTGAAGTCAATAATTCCCTGATAAAGATTCAGACAGCATGTCAATCATTGCCTAAATGGTTCAGTTATTCGTATCCTCAGTTGAAAGTGCTGCCAATGCATGTGTGTATGCATCCATGTGTGAGCTGCAGGAAGCGGAGCCAGGACCAAGCAGTGGTTGTGTTGGCTCCACTGCTTGGATAGACAGTGACAATCGGTGATCTACCAATAATGTGCCTATGGTGGAACGTGCCGTACAGCAGTCTGATCGGTGGCTGGTCCTTTGTCTGGGTTAAGTGGAGAGTAGTAGTTTGGAACTTATTATATAAAGTGGTGTTTGCCTCCCAGTTTCGGGTACTTTAGTGTAAACTGTATGAATGTGATGTTTACTATTGCCTTCTTTATTCTGTGGTTCTATGACTGTTCTAAATTAGTGGCAGCCAAGGGCCTTCCAATCAACTATCTTTTCACCCGAATTTGCGTTAATCGCGATGAGACCGGCTCTCCTCCTACTGCTGGCTGCATCAAAATTAATAAATAAGAAAGGCCTGTTACGTTGAACGAAATACTGATTGACAGTGACCCACCATCTGTCATGATTTTTCTTTTCAAAAAACATCGCCGGCAATCTAGAAGTAACAATGGAGGCAACAAAAACTAGCCTTGGCGGCCAGGTTTCATAAAGCGCCAAAAATAGTGATCAGTCGATTGATCCAGTATCGAAGTGGACACGCCAAACTCGGTAGCCAGTTAACCGCGTTAGGTAAAGAACGAGAAGGGGGGGATCAGTGTGTATGTGGAAAGTTGGTGGAAGATGTGGAGCATGTGATTCGAAGCTGCCAACTCTCTGCAGAAGCTAGAAAGGGTCTAGCAGCGGTACGCCAGGATTAAGAATTGTTGGGCACGCCGCACGGTTTGACTACGATGGCCGCCACTCCACGCTGAGCCGCTATCAATTGTCCCATCTAGCAGCAACAACAGAAGATGGAAGCGAAGCCACGCAGCTACCGATGGCTCGGAATGAGCGTCTAATAACTCCAGCTCGTGCGGATCAAAGTTTCTCGCGATGTTAGGCGCGCAGTCGGAGTGCGTCTTTTGTGCGTGGATGACACAAACAAGGTCTAATGGTGTTGGAACCCGGGCCGGAGATAATGATCCGGGTAACGAGTAATCAGTTATATAAGTAAGAATGGGGTGAAAATATTTCTCCCTCTTGAGAAGACAGTAGACAATAAGACTAATATACATTAGTATAATATTAAACTCCCACAAAATCTAATAAATGGTATTATTGATTATTAATTATTTGATAGTTAATTTCTCTGATTAGTATTACCATCAATTTATGCATATGTATACGGGGTCCAATACCGTACTAGTATATTTACATTGATCTTCTACTTCGGGCTTAGAACTGAGCAAGTCCATCGAATAGGAATGAATAGTGTCACTTAGGAAAATTAAATGAGAGGATACAGCTGTTTATATGGATAGTATTATAGCTGTTGTTGTTGATTTTGTTACATTATAGCTATGATCACACAACTGAGCCGCACTGTTAGGATAGAACGCTTGACTCGGTGCTCAAATTCCACAAAACAGGTTGAAATGTATATATAGCCGCAATATCAGAAGACAAGAACGTTCCAAATTATTCGCTAGTATAATGGGAGCGGTGTACTGTTTCATGATGTGGTTGCCCCTCTACATTGCCGGTAGTTCTGCACCCCAATGCGAGGCTGACGGCTCGCCTCCCCCATCGATAATGCCCCTGCAAAAATCCATTCTACGAAATATAACATCAAGTTTGAGCAAGGCGTATTCCAGAAAATTCAAGAAGTCATCCTGCGACACGTACATCACCGCATCCAGTATGCTGAAAAAAAAATCCGCCGCATCTATTGCGGCGTGCGGCTTAAGATGAACATCTCAACATTAATCAACAAATCTAAAATGCAAAAATACAACGGGAGCAAAAAGATAAGTCTGTGGCCGACGAGACTCGAACTCGCGCGTGCGTACACATTAGGGAACAGTCGAACCTTTGTATTTCTACTAGATTCAAGCCTAAACCTAACCCCATAGCCTCTAGGGGACGACCACTGATCTGTCCAGTAAAGTTTTTGAACATCGATAAAAAGTTGAAATTTGAAATTCCTCATGAACAACAAGTAAAATGATTACGTAATCAGCAAAATACCCCGTTTATATCGTTACTATGGAAGCCATGGGGTTCAGATGCATGCATTTGATGCATAATGTTCCAGGTGATGGCGATTTGATTGGCTAGAAGTGAGACGGCGATGCAGGTCGAGACCAAGGTATCGAAAATACGATCCGGCTGAGCCGGAGTATGTGGTGCTTGATA
>JAKTQM010001316.1:0-15493 GCA_030558825.1 Blastobotrys niveus
TGCGCGAATGAAGGAACGGCCAGTTGGTCCGCTTGTTGACGCATTGGTTGCCAATGGTAGTGGTATCGAGTACGTGGAATCGGAAGGCTCATTGCCATTGCGAGTCGATACCGGTCGAGGAATGGAAGGTGGGCGTATTGAATTGGCTGCTACAATCTCTTCGCAGTATGTGTCTTCTATCTTGATGTGCGCACCACTCGCCAAGAAGCCAGTTACTCTTGCACTGGTTGGCGGCAAACCAATCTCGCAATTCTACATTGACATGACCATTGCTATGATGAAGTCTTTTGGTATTACGGTTGAAAAGAGCGCCACTGAGGAACACACTTACCATATTCCACAAGGGTCCTACGTTAACCCACCGGAATATGTCATTGAATCTGATGCGTCATCTGCTACTTATCCATTGGCTTTTGCAGCCATGACTGGTACCGAATGTACTGTGCCAAATATTGGGTCATCTTCTTTGCAAGGTGATGCTCGGTTCGCAGTAGACGTTTTGGAACCAATGGGATGTAAAGTAACACAAACTGCTACCTCGACTACTGTCCAAGGTCCGCCAGTTGGTCAACTCAAGCCATTGCCACATGTTGATATGGAACCAATGACCGACGCCTTTTTGACTGCGTCAGTTGTCGCAGCTGTGGCTCGAGGTGGGTCGTCACATACCACTGCTATCACTGGTATCTCGAATCAACGGGTTAAAGAATGTAATCGAATTGATGCTATGATTCATGAATTGGCCAAGTTTGGCGTTACTTGCCGGGAATTGGAAGACGGGCTGGAAATTGATGGTGTCGAAGTATCCAGTTTGCGTGTTCCAGAAGGCGGTGTCAAGACGTATGACGATCACCGTGTTGCCATGTCATTCAGTTTGCTAGCTTGTTGTTGAAGGACAAGGTGGAGATTCACGAACGACGATGTGTGGAAAAAACATGGCCGGGTTGGTGGGATACCTTGCACAGTCAATTCAAGGTTGACTTGGAAGGTGCGCCTCAGCGAGAACAACAAACTAAGAGTGGTAACGTTACCATTGGTACTCATAAGCCAAATAAGGGTAAGAGCATCATTGTCATTGGCATGCGAGGATCCGGTAAGACGTCTTTGGGCCGGTGGGCTGCTACTGCTCTTGGCATGAAGTTTATCGATTTGGACGACTACTTGGAAGAAAAGATGAACAAGACTATTCCAGATATCATCAAGGAAGAAGGATGGGAAGGGTTCCGACAACGTGAATCTGATATCTTCACTGACTTTGTTACCAACAAGAGCGAGGGCTACGTTGCTGCCTGTGGCGGTGGTATTGTTGAAACACCACAAGCTCGAGCATTGCTCAAAAAGCAGGTCGATGAAGGACGAATCGTGCTACATATTCATCGTAACGTGGACTCGATTGTATCATACTTGAATATCGACAAGACGCGTCCAGCATATGTGGATGATATTCATTCTGTATGGGAACGGCGAGAACAATGGTACTATGAATGCTCGAGTCATTTCTACTTTTCAAGCCACTTTGAAGATGAAAAAGATACTCATCGAGTCAAAAACTCTCTCAGCAGCTTTTTGAAGAACATTACCGGATCCAAGCCACGACATGTGCGCGAGGAACCTCGAACTTACTTCTTGTCATTGACGTTTGATGATTTGCAGAATGTTGAACAATTTGATCACATTTTGGAAGGCGTTAACGCGGTGGAATTACGAGTGGATATGTTGCGAGATTGGTCTACTGAGTTTGTCACTGAACAAGTCGGGTACTTGCGTAAACATACGTTGTTGCCAATCATCTTCACGGTACGAACCCAAGACCAAGGTGGCAAGTTCCCGAATGATGATGTTGCAGGCGTTGAACGGCTTGTACGTCTAGCGTTCAAGTTGGGTATTGATTATGTGGATATGGAACTGACGCTAGATGATGAAGTCAAGCAACGGCTACTAGCTGATAAAAAGTTCACTCAAATCATTGCTTCTCATCATGATTTTGCTGGTGAGTTATCATGGAAGGACCCACGATGGGAGGATCATTACCAAAAGGCAGCTGAATTTGGCGATGTAGTCAAGTTTGTTGGCATGGCAAAGTCCTTGCAAGATAACTATGCGTTGGAATCTTTCCGAGCCGCACATACTGGCAAGCCATTGATTGCTATCAACATGGGATTTGAAGGTCAACTCAGTAGAGTGGTGAATACTATTTTGACGCCAGTGACCCATCCTGGGCTGCCATCAGCTGCTGCTCCAGGTCAAATGTCCGTTAAGCAGATTAATCATGCGTTATCGTTGATTGGTGGATTGAAACGAAAGGAATTGTTTATTGCTGGTACGCCTATCGAGCACTCTCCATCTCCAAACTTGCATAATGCCTTGTTTGAAACATTGGGCTTGCCACATTACTACGGCCGATTCGAAACCAATGAAGCTGAAAAGGTTGCTGAGCATATCAAGAGCCTAGGTGCCGATTTTGGTGGTGCGTCAGTTACCATCCCGTTGAAGGTTGATATGATCAACTACTTGGATGACTTGACTCCTAACGCAGCTGCTATCGGGGCTATCAACACCATTATTCGAAACGAGGATGACGGTAAGCTGCTAGGCGATAACACCGACTGGGTGGGCATTGTCAATGCGTTCCAATCGTCGGGTGTTTCACCATTGCCAAATACTAGCCACTGTGCGTTGGTGATTGGTGCTGGTGGTACTGCTCGTGCCGCAGTGTTTGCTTTGCATCATCTCGGGTTCCGAAGTATTTATGTCGTCAACCGAACCGTCAGCAAGGCGAAGGAACTTGCTACTGCGTTCCCAGAAAGTTTCGGTGTCAAGGCATTGGACTCGCTTGATGATTGCAAGTCGGTGGCCCCATTGGTTGCCATGAGCTGTGTTCCAGCTGATAAGCCAATTGAAGGGCAGTTGTTGGAAAAGTTGAGTTTGTTGTTTGGCAATGAACTTGCTAACGCTCCTTTCGGTCGAACGTTGCTTGATGCTGCTTACAAGCCTGCTCTTACTCCAATGATGCAAATGTGTGTGGATAAGTATGGCTGGCGAGCAGTGCCAGGTAAGGAAATGTTGTTGCACCAAGGTGTGGAACAGTTCCGATTGTGGACTGGTAGTGTTGCACCTCTTCATGTGGCAGTCAACGCCATGTCTCAATAGAGTAGTAACATACAATTAGAAACATTGTGAAATATATGTTGTAGATTTTGAAAATATAATATCTATTCAGACTATAAGAATGCTGAAACAGCAGCTCATATTAGGGAAGTGCGGCTCTGATACTGGAATAGGCGTATGAAACATTTCCCTTGTTCTTGGGGGTTGCTATGAAAAAAACCTCCACGATCCATTATATAAGGAGGGGTATCCTCTTATTTTTTTTTTTTTGAAAGATAGTGGCGCGAACTGATATTTTCGTGGGCCACTTCACTGGGGCCAACGATGCAGAAGAGGAACGTCTGTCGCTGTTGGATCCCGTATAGATCGGTGCAACCATCCCATCGATTCACAAAACAATGTTGGATGAGGAGTTGTATAGTAGTGGTTGTTTATGGCCGGAGGGTCATAGGAAGTAAGGTGACAACTGGTATTGTTGCTTACTGAAGGAAGATACTGTAGTTGTTGTGGATGTGTGGCCCAGTATGATCATATCTGGTGAGTTGAGTTTTGATTCCGGGGTGCACACCGGGATCAATACATGAAGGAGCTTTGCGTGGTGATTTGCAGCTTCACCTGCAAACATCTGGAATATGGATTCCAGGGAAGCACGGAATTGGCGTGCAGATGGAAGGATGTATGAGTGTTACTGGGTATGGGCCAGGGAGTTCTCGAATAGCATTGGCGTCTGCTTATTCTTGATCTCACTAACTAATTTTCTTTTCCTGTTTTTCAAAAGAGTTCTTTGTCGTATCAAGTTCCTCCGCTACCAAGATCTGGACAATAGATAACGAATAGCGTAAGTCATAACATTAAATCCAACTATTTTACTTTCGTTTATACGTCATGGTTCCAATTTCCTACTAATGCAGTAGGTATCTCTATCTGGTACAACTTGTAGCTTCATCATCGGCAGATCCTAAAGATTTCCGTTCCCTTAAGAGTTCTTGATGAGCCGCACATCCAAAGTCAAGTGCTCCAAATGCAAGTTATAAAACTATAGCTACGAAACAGGCTCTATAAAGCGAATATATCTCTATCAAGGCTTACAAAAGCTGATACTGGTACCAATTATCACTGTCCATTGCCATGGATATGTTGCACGTCGCGACCATCAATATATATGACTGCGGGGCACGCGGCGGCTCAGGGGGGTTTGGTCTGCTGCTGCGGCTGCTTGACGTTAGTAGCCAGGGGCTGCCGCTTATTTGACTAATCTACATGTTAATAAAGAGCTAAATAATTAAGGATATAGGAATCTATAATAAATAAATTTTTCTATGCGTTTGAACTGTCCTAGCGGAGGGGGGAGGATTTCGCCACGTAACACTGAAAAGAGAAAAATAGGCATGTGGGGGGACCCGGGTTCGTAACTATATCCAAATACGGTGCCTCAACCACCGAGTTTCCATTCACTCGACAGCCATCAATTTGGCGTTAAAAGAAAGGAAATGGACTCTGAAAGATATATTGTGTACAAGCTGGATCCAAATAGAGATGTATGTAGCCTCCGGAAAAATATATATGGACTCTGCGCTAACTATAAGTTAATATCTAGGTTCGACACACTGCTATGGACTGCATGCGTCAATGCAAGACCCTTGTGGAGGCTCGATGGTATGTATATACATCCTCTGCGCAGTAAAAACCACTAATACTAACAGACGATATTAAGGCGGAGCGAGCTTGATGATGAAGAATATGTTGACGGATACTTCGGGAATATGGACAAGAAGCTACTCCTAGATGGTGATACGGTACCGAATTTTGACCGATATCTGAGCGGCTTGCGCGTGGGATTAGAATCTAAAGACATAACAGCGAGTGGTAGATGGGCAGACAAAGTAGAGAAGGATGCAAAAGAGCTTCTAGACGACGTCAAGGTCAGGATAATTGAGCATACCCTGACAAAGGCTCCACCTCAATATCTGGCATTTCAGCCAAACACGAAAATGGATGGCTTACGTGGCAACTTCGTTGAAACGGGATGTTGTGACAAGGGCGTCAACGGTGGGAAACTTCCTGGATCACCATTATATGGACACGCTTTGTGGTCGGTAGTCCTGGCTGAATTAGTTGCTACTGGAGGTATGACCCCAGAGCCGTACGAAGACCTACACGAAAAGGCGTTGTACATGAGAACTACGCCAGTTTGGTTCAACTTTAATGAAGGAAAAGAAGGTGAGACATCCGTTATCAATGAAGGTACAGCTAGAAACGTTTTGAAATCATTGAACCTTTGTTTGCATCCTTTCGACACAGAATTTCATCTTTGCGCCTACCACGAGGACATACTGGAGTTCCGACATTCTATGACCGGATGGTGGATCAGCTTAGAGAATACTTGGCCGTCAGTATTAACGAGAAGCTGAAATGTATTGATTGTGAAATCATAATATTACCGCATTCTGAAGTATCAACCGAGATATTCATGTTTCACAGATGTAAACCCGGGAGAGAGGTCAATTTGGATGAGAATTGGACAGAGTGTTGTGCTCCTAACTACAGTAAGATGTGAAAAACTTGAGTCGGGTCTTTCAGCTGGTGCTCTCAATATGCTGAACAGATCTTCGGCTCGCCAAGGCGCTGCGTTTAGCCCCAAGATACGAGAAAGGGACGCGTTGAGAATGTGTAAAGCCTTACTGCAAAGAAGATTCCCAAATGGCCTGGATTCTTTAATATCAAGGCAGTTGAAAGATTGCGAGCAGAGTTTTCGAGACAAATCAGAAAGAGTGTTTAAATATTCTCTAATGCACGGTGGCCAGTCGTTTGTGATGTTTGACGGTGCAAGTATGGTGTTTTGTAGAGTTGATGGCTTTGCCCCACGTATGCCATTTCAATACAGGATGCTCTTTAACCCACCGAAAGAGACCACCAAAGAGCTCAAGAAGTCACCTAATCAGAAACTTCATTGCATCAAAAAGAGGCGTCTTGGTCACTTGACGGCACAAGCTGATAAGGGAGGGGCGTCATCTGCAACCACAAAGCCGCAAGTGGATTCGATCACAAAACTGCTGTGAATGGACTCGGGATGATAAGGATATGCTCCCAAAGGTCGACGTGGGCACCATTACCGTCTATAGAGAGGATGAATCGTTTTATTGGAAATTCTTTAGCTTTATCATAACACAAGCATGTGAAAGGTTCCCAACATTGAAGCGGATGGTGCAGAGACCATGGATATGGATCAACTCAAGAGGGATTTAGTGGCCGACCTCGAAACCAACGATACGCTCCACTACATGAGGCAGTATTTTGAAGCGTCGGCGAGCAGATACTGGGAATTCTGGGCCCTAAAGTACGCCTGGATCGCTGGCGGCGGAGCCAAGATGAATATCTGTGACTTCACGCAGGACAGCAATCCACGGTACCGAAACTATTACAGTGATGGATACACTCCAATACTTAGTGGCTATTTTAAAAACGGAGGTTCAAAGATTCTTAAAGTGTTTTCTGATGGGCAGCGATACCTCAATGAGGTGTACGACTCGAAAATATGCTTTCTGCAGATGAGTCTTGCGCACCAGCTTTGTGTTCCCACGGGGTGGTTGTAGACACTGATGGATCATACTATTTGTTTATATTAATTGAGGGCTCCAATAATCAAAATTTTAGCGATACGGATCAGCCGGGGCTGTCTGAGATGAAACACATCGGAGACGTTGCTTAGATGCGGTATTCGCTACTATAGTGACTGGACTTCCACGAGTGTATTCAGAGAAGGAAATAGGTGGAAGGTTTATAACTTTGAGATATGTGAGGTTGACCCGTTTCCCTGATTGATAAGGATTCTTCGCCCATGGTGGAAAGTCGCGTGCGGCGGAGCCCCACTAGTGCCCCTGGAGCCGCAGTATCTCCGATGCATTTGTTAAGGAACAGCGGGAGGTCTGACCAACCTCTGTCGGGAGATATGCTAATGACAATATTCTATATATATGTACTACCGGCACTACTGGACTTGTATATCCTCACTTCAGCCTCACACATTCAAAGTTTAAGATGAAGGTTTTATATATAGATGATATCTATCTACGCGTCTAGCCGTCCAGCACCCTCTATCACAGCCTTAGCCTTAGGATCTATTAGACCATGTAGTGGATGCACGTAGTAGACGTACGATGGTTCGTAGTGGTCCTCCAACGTAGAACTGAGCAAGTACGAAGGAAAGGAGCAAATGGTGCTGAGAACAATAAATAGTGTCAGTTAAGTTTCTAGGAAAATTACATGAAAGAATACAGCTATATATATGGACTGCATTATAGCTTTGGTCACAAACATGAGCCGCACAGTCAGGGTAATACTCTTGACTCGGCTCTAATTCCAACAGGATCATATAGAACAGGAGGCCCCTTGAAAACCCGCCTGCCACGAATAAAATACCAAGCAATGCTAACTAGAGCAAATCCCGAGAATATGACACTAGAATAGTTCATGGTACTTGCATCCAAGTCAGTCAAGGTCACGGGCATACATGATATAACCATAGCTAACACTGTCCACACGGTACAAAGAGTATTAATGAGGTATCCAAATCTCCCCAGCGAGTAAGGAGCGGTTTTTAAGGCTTTCCTGCGTTGGACCATTGCACAGACCACAGGGATACCGTACGATGCGGCAAGGGACATGGTACATGCCCCGGCAAACCCGCTAAACGCGGCGGCACTGCCGAGATAGATAAGACCGAGTAAACAACCAATCAAATAGGACAATGTCAGAGCCCAAAAAGGGATTTCTAGTGTATCATCGACTTTCCGCCAGTACCTCGACCCAGGGATTAACCCGTCTCGGGCCAATGCATAAGTGCACCGACTAGCGGCAGTCAACGAGGCCAGTCCCGCAAAGATGGATACTCCAAACACTAAAAACACCAGTGCAGATCCGGCTGTTGATGAATTGGTAGCAAGTTCAAAAAACTTTCCGGCAGTTTGCACTGTATCCACGCTGAGAATCTCCGGAATGCTTGGCATGACAAAAAGGATCGGCAGGAGAAAGACTATTCCGCTAACCGCAGCCATCGCCACAGATAACACCATCGCCCTTGGCACTTGCCGTTCTGGTGACTGCACTTCCTCGCACATGGCAGCTATCATGCTGTACCCAGTGAGTGTAAATGTTGCTTGCATCAAACCTACAAAGAATGACCACCCAGCAGGCCATCCCGACGCCGACGAGTCAAAATGTGTGAACACGAATTCTGCGTCGCGTTTCTTTTCGGACATGACTAAAAGGGTTATCACTGCAATAACGATAGTGGCGAGAATCCAGAAAATACAAATCTTGTTGATACAGTCTAGAAATTTTGCGCCATAGATGTTGACAACGTAACATAACGTCATAATAGCCCAAAACACCAGCACCGTCTGCCAACTGCTTGCCGTGTAATCTTTATGCAGAAGTTGTATCCCGCTTAGGAATAGCTGTGCTCCTGAAAAATTGATGGATAAAACAATAAGCCAGTTACCAGTTAAGATCAGCCATCCAGTGACCCAGGAAATAAATGGCGCCCACTCTTCAGATGATAGGAGAGCCGACCAGTAGTATACCCTGCCGGCAGTAGGGTAGACAGAACACAATTCAGCAAGCGACGCTGCAATGGCAAGGCAAAATATTGATACAATAATCCACCCCCAGAGCATGGGAACTGCTTGGCCATTGTAGAGGGTCATGGACATGGCTGTGCAGATGGTGTAAGGGGTGGCAAGTATAGCCATTGAAACGCCCAGGATGGAGAGTAGACTCAATCGCTTGGGAAGCTCAAGCTTATATCCCATGAGCTCACCTGAGCTGGAGATAGTGCTGGCTCTATCGTTGCTCGTAACTGACATTTGTCCCTGATGGAGAGATGGATAATGGAGAAGGTGCCTGGAAGCGTCGGTGTAGATATACCTCTAGTGAAGAGGCAGGCAAAATTGCTAAGATGCAATTGTGCGACAATATTTCGTTACACCTTTATCAAAATACACTGCATAATTGGCGGCTGCACATACTGCTGCAGTTTGGACTCTTTACTTAACTTTCGGTATGTCGATCCTGGTCTCCAAATGATAAGTAGATGCGATCCGAATGAGGGGCAGAGGACTTGGAAATTAAGCCATAATATTAACCAGCAGAAGCTGCATGATGCATGAGGCTGAGTGCAGCAACTGCAACAGAGAAAAACTCGCTCTAATGACGTGCTCTTGGTTCGAAGCCCGGTGCACGAAAGACAGCTGAATGGGCACGCCATACAATGCATACGACCATCTTTTTTGAATTTACTTCAAAAGAGTTTCCACACGATATATTTAGCAAGCAGAATGGACCCTGTGTGCTATAAAAACTGGTGCCATCAGATTAACTATATCTGACCTTTAGCTGGTTTGTCAAGATTCTTGGAGTCAGTTCTCGGGCCATCTAGTGCAATAAGGCTGGTAAGAAATGTCACGACCAAAAATTATTTGTTTGGAGCGTATTCCTGTGGATGCTTTCCGTTAAAGATACGGCTAACTGCAGTGGGTTTGGTGGGCCATTTACGTTTCAATTCTAACGTCGGCTCTAAATTAAAAATTCTTGAAAGAATTGATTCAATTGATTGTGTAGATGTTTAGAAAAAAGTAGACTTAACTTAACGTTTTAACCATGAATATAAAAGGTGAAAGCGTAAACAAATGTCAGACCCTGTTTTAAGAGCCGCATTTGTGAGCCGCAGTTTCTCCCGCCGCTCCCAACCCGCCCAAAAATTTGTACACCAGCACCACTGCTTTAATAGTAACCTAAAACCACAACGCACCAGCAGCAATGGACGACGACGAAGATTTGTACGACGAGTTTGGTAATTACATTGGTGAAGTACAGGATTCAGATGATGAGGGAGCTGCAGCTCCTCAACAGGATACCGGAGATGCGTATTTACAAAACCACAGCATGGAGATTGACGACGAGGAAGAGAACGAACATGAAGCGCCGGGCCAGAATCAGCAAGCAATTGTCCTGCACGAGGACAAGTTATACCATCCGAGCGCCAACGAAGTGTTTGGAGAAGATGTAGAAATGATGGTGCAGAATCAAGATACACAATCGATATCTCAGCCTATTATTCAACCGGATGTGGTGAAAAAATTCACGTTCGAGGCGGATAAACTACCTCCCGTGAACTACTCGAGAGAGTTCCAGATGAGCCTTATGCAGCTAACAGATCAGATGCGATCGGTGGCGTTGGTAGGGCATCTGGGGCATGGTAAGACGTCATTTCTGGATATGCTTGTAGCACAGACACACGACATGAAGGATTTTGTAGGCCGATTGCAGAACGAACAGATGCGGTATACTGATATTCACGTATTGGAACGAGAAAGAGGAATTACCATAACTGATTCGCCTATATCGTTGGTACTACCGAATCGTAAGGGCAAGTCACGGCTGGTTAATATTATTGATACGCCAGGCCATGTCGATTTTGTGGACGAAGTCGTAGCTGCAGGACGGATTGTTGACGGGTTTGTGGTCGTGGTGGATGTTGTCGAAGGGTTATCGATTAATGCTAAGCGGGTGATATCTCATGCTATCAAAGAGCATATTCCGTTCAGTTTGGTGGTAAATAAAGTGGACCGATTGATTATGGACCTTAATATCCCACCTAATGATGCGTACGCCAAGTTGATCCATTGTATAGAGGAAGTCAACACGTTTATTGCATATGAAGCTCCGCTGGATAGAAAGCGACTTCGACTGACACCAGAACGTGGGAATGTGATATTTGCGTCAGCAAAGATGGGGTGGTGTTTTTCGTTATTGTCGTTTGCTGATAAGTACGCTGAGCGGTTCCCAGAGCTGGAGCCGACAGAGTTTGCCAAAAGGTTGTGGGGGGATATCCATTATAATACCAAAACACGCAGGTTTACGAAGAATCGGGAGGTTGATGTCACGGTAAACAGCTTTGTGTATTTCATTCTTACGCCGCTGTATAAGATTTATTCACATGCTATTAGCAAAGAAGCTGATGCCTTGAGCAAGACGCTGGCAAAGCTGAACATCAAGTTGCGGCCTGCAGCGTACAAAATGGATTTGAAACCGCTGTTGAAGCTGGTTTGTAACGCATTCTTTGGTGAGGCAACCGCATTTGTTGACATGTGCGTGGATCACGTACCTTCACCAGTAACTGCGGCACCAGAGAAGATTCGCATGAGTTATACTGGTCCTATCGATGAGGACGATACGCTAGTCAAGTCAATGATGGAGTGCAATCAGGATGGGCCCCTGGCAATACAAGTTACGAAACTGTTCCCAAGCTCAGATGCATCAGAGTTTTACGCTCTGGGTAGGGTTATGAGTGGTACGTTGCGTAAGGGACAGCGGGTGAATGTTTTGGGTGAGGGGTTTTCGATAGATGATCAAGAAGATGCATATCAAGAAGAAGTGACGGATTTATGGGTACCAATGACAAGGTATAAGATTCCTATCGACCAGATTCCTGCAGGGTGCTGGGCGTTGATCAAGGGTGTGGACTCCAAGATTGCCAAAACGGCTACGATACTTGGCAATGATGCGGACCTGGATTCATCATACATTTTCCGACCACTTAATTACCTGGCGAAACCGTTTGTCAAGTTAGCCATCGAGCCGTTGGTACCGTCAGAGCTGCCGCGGATGTTGGCGGGGCTGCGAAAGATTACAAAGAGTTATGTACTGCTGCAGAATATTGTTGAGGATTCTGGTGAGCATACAATATTTGGCAGTGGGGAGCTATACATGGATTGCGTCATGCATGATCTACGAAATCTCTATTCTGGTATCGAAATCAAAGTATCCGATCCAATGACCAAGTTCAACGAAACTTGTACTGAAACAACAGCTATCCAATGCCCGACACGAACCCCCAACAAGCAGAATCGCATCACTATCTTGGCCGAACCTTTGGAAGACGCCGTGGCGCATGACATTGAGTCGCGGAAAGTGGATATTCATTGGACAGTGAGGCAAGTGCGTGACTTTTTCACCAAGGAGCATAAATGGGATGCTCTGGAAGCCCGGAATATCTGGGCGTTCGGGCCAGGGGACAATGGTCCTAACGTGCTGGTCAACGATACATTACCTGATGAAGTTGATCGACGGCTGGTTAACTCGGTACGAGAACATATTCGTGGTGGGTTCAATTGGGTATGCAAGGAAGGTCCATTGTGTGGTGAGCCTGTGCGTAACACAAAGTTCCGACTAATCAATGCCGACTTGGCGGAACAACCGATTATGCGAGCAGGCGGACAAATCATCCCTGCAGCACGACGTGCATGTAATTCATCCTTCTTGCTTGCATCGCCACGACTTTTGGAACCGCTGTATACTTTCCATGTGACATGCGATGACAAGGCGGTGAAAAAGATTCATGATCTGCTGGGGAGACGACGTGGTGATATTCTCGCTGACACTGCCATTCCTGGTACCCCATTAAGTGCTATTGAAGGTCAAATACCGGTGATTGATTCATTTGGATTTGAAACAGATTTGCGACTGGCAACGGGTGGGTCTGCCGCGGTGTCGCTAGTGTTTGAAAAGTGGCAGCTGGTGGCAGGTGATCCATTAGATCGGGATCAAAAGACTAAACCATTACAAGCAGCTCGGTCGTTGGCGTTGGCACGAGATTTTGTACTCAAAACACGACGGCGTAAGGGTATGAGTGAGGAACCTAGTATTGCCAGTTTTATTGATTCTGATATGATGGAAGATCTGCATCGTCTGGGGATCCTCGACGACCTGTAATTTATTTTTATATGTTTTATTATTATTATTAATATTAATTAATTTTTTTTGTGTAAATTATATACTACTTTATTATATTACGTTTAGAACGTCTTCTTGTTACGTCTACTCTTACCTGGCCGTTTCTTTGGCTGAGCAGTCTGTTTCATCTTCTTTGGATTAAATCCAGACAAATCCCCACTGCTGGCAGCATCATTAGACTTCTTGAACCGCTTTTTACCACCGCTACCATACTTGGCATCCTTAGCCTTTCGTTTAGCACCCTTTTCCTTCTTTGTTCGTTCCTTTTCAGATGCAGCAGCTTCTTCAATAGCAACTTCAAAGTCATCATCAGTAGACAACCCAGGTCGCTTCCGTTTAAGCGATTGAATCTTATTCAAAGTCTCCCGCTTTTCCTTGGCTCGTTCTTGCAGCTTGGCGTTCTGTACCTTCTTACCAAACTTTTTCAATTCTCGTTGTCGCTTAGCTTCTTGTGATGCCTTCTTGGCAGATTCTTCTTCAATCAGTTTCTTCTTGAGTTTATCCATATGTTCATCAGACTTGAGCATTTCAGCAAAGTAGTCGGTAGGGCGTGAGAATGGGATCTTGTCCTTGAGGACCTGCTTACGAGCCTTATAAGCAGCAGCAAGACCTTGCTTATAGAAACACAGTTCACGTTCCATATCGTCGTAGATATCTTTCATCACAATCGGGCCATCGCTATTCACTGACAAGTGCTCGACAAAAGGCAGTTCTTCAACCGGTAGACGGATGCTGTTAAATGCTTGTTTCAATGCTGCAGTATTATTGATTGTCACTTTTTCATGGGGCACAATATCGGTATCATCATCCAGTTCCACATCTGACAGAGGAATATCTTCTTCTTCGTCATCTTCTTCATCTTCCGCATCGGCGCCTGGACCAGTATACAACTCTTCATCATCTTCGCTATCACTTTCCAACAGTTTAGACCCATCAATCCGTTCTTCTTCTTCGCTATCTACATGTTCATCTTCATCCTCTTCTTCTTCCATCAGTTCCTTAGCTAACTGTCGCTGCTGCTTTTTGGATAAGATCTCTGGGTTTTCAGCCAAGTCGTTGCCCTTGGAGGATTTCTTGGATTTTCCCTTGACGCTAGTTGCAGCAGGGGAATTACCTTCTATCACAACGTCGTTTACCTTCTTGGCAGAGTCTCTTACTTTGCCCATCTTTTGTATGTTTTGTATGTTTGATTAGTTGATAGATAAAACTTGAAGGAAGTTTTTGATCCGCGAATTTTTTTTTTTTTTATTTGTGCGCGCGACGAGCGGCTGAGGCTGAAAAATTTTTGTGCCGCTACTGTTTCTGTAGCAACGGTCTAGCCTCTCATCGTGCGGCGCCAAGAGATTTATAATGGAGAAAGATGCAGTTTTGCTCCTGGTTCGTTAATGATGAGTTCATAATACTTCCATCAGCAGCAATAGCTACCCATACGCTTATTTTTCAAGCCTCAATCAGGGGCATAAGAGCCGTTGGAATAACCACAGCGTGAAGACTACGATGTAGCGTAGATAATATGCGCGCTCCCGACAGCAAACACCGCCCATCCTCCTTTCCTTCTTGTCACTCTCGGCTGTTTCGATACTGTACTATTCTATCACGTTCGCTTAAGGACATGAAATGGACTTTGAAACCTTACAAATCAGTTGATCATACGTTCAAAAGCTACGCTACGACCGCTAGGGCCGCAACATACGTCAATTTATACTCTGATATTCGGCAGGCAGAATTTAGCGCCCATTGTTTCTCACTAAAGTACCTACTAACAATGTCTTCTTAACAGTGATGGATATGTTACCAGCAGTATCACAAAGACGATTTATACCGACAGCGGCCCTCACAATTAAACACAATATTCTGCTCATACTAGTAGGTGAAGCCTGTTATTATAGGTTGGGCCATTGCTGGCATGGAGGAATGAGCTCTAGTTGGATTCTCTGTGGCTGTGTATTGCCAATGATAGGGTCAGGATGAATGGGCCAAGAGACAATGGTATGGTGGTTACAATGGCAACGGTGGTAGCCAAGTTGTTGGCTCGTTATCTGGTAACGGCGGAAGCCAACAAGTCGGATTGGTCAACTTGGATCTGCTTAAACGAGATAGCCATTAGCGCGGGGGGTCTGTGCGACGAAGCAGTTTCAGATGGGCGGCCAGTTTAATACGGTATATTCTGGCGTTTGTCCTCTATGCCTTCCTTAAAGTTGGAACGGTGCGGAGTCTTGCCAGTTTGGGGATGGTCATTTGAATGAAGCACTTCAAAGTATTCGTGCGGCGTTGGTGTATGCGGCGCTGTAGGATATAAAATTGTGACTCTCTGTTTGAGTCATTGACCCAGGATCTGAAAAACCTCAAGCTGATTGTAGATGGATTTTAGATCCTTGATTTAGGCCTTTCGAGTTTGACAACTTTTAGATCTTCTAGCTTTTTGGTGTATCAGTAGACTGGTAGACTTAGTTCCACACTATCTATTTTCTCACCGGTACCAAACATGCGTGGAAGCGGGCTTTGTGGGCCGGAGAGCGCACCCTTTTAATTTTTTTTTTTTTTTTTTTCGCTTTTTTTTCGGACCTTTTTTTTTTTTTTTCCCCCCTTTTTC
>JAKTQM010001316.1:36271-46696 GCA_030558825.1 Blastobotrys niveus
TATATGCTTAATTGCGTATAAATAGAATGTCTGTGTTGCATAATATCTTAACTGTGTTCCCATGACGAGCATGATTTTAGAAAGGAGAAGGCTTTTGGCATCGAGGAGCTCGTGGGATCGGCCCTGACCGTTGCTGACTGGATGATAAAAGCGTCAAGTTCGGGAAACCCAGATCTTGGGGAATCTTGATCTGAAACCTCCTTCACCTTCGATGCCGAACCAGCTTGACCCTTCAATTTATTCTTCCCTTTAGTCTTCTTGTGCATGATATTGCTTCTGGGTAGGAAAATTCGTCAACTAGCAGGCAATAACATCAAGAGCGATGTTGGTGTTGAAAAATGAAGATCCAAAAAGCGGTCCAAAAAAGATATAAACGCCGCTCTATTTTTGAGGTTTCATCCAGTTTGCGGCGTCTCTGTGCGGCGGGGACTATCGATCTAGTGGAAGCGCCAATTCAACCTAGTTAGTACATCATACATTGCATATAATTTAGTCTATATCCATCTGTTCTATACCCTCGTCTCTATTCCCGTCCTCATCTATATTCATGCTAATTTCCCCATTGTAACCAACAGTTCCCGAATCCCCCATATCAACATCCATCTCCTCTTCTCCCTCCATCTCTCCACCTTCCCCTGCTCCTTGCAAGAAATACTTTGCAAAGTGCCGCCAGATCACCACCTCTTTTGGTTCGTACTTGATCAATGCCATCGACGGCCGCTGGTGGAGTGGAGTTCCCGAGTTCACCACATACTCGGGGATCTTGAACAGTTTTTGAAACATATTCTCTCCCGGAGAATCCTCTTCCAAAAAGCTGTCTATAGATGGTATATATACAGTGTCTGGAGCATCCGCATCTCTCATGAACATATCATCAATAGATCCTGCTGTGTCAGGTGTTGATGATGATGATGATGATGATGGTGGTGGTGGTGGTGGTGGTGTCGAATCGCTTGTAGATCTTTCTGGAGGTGGTGTAGCAATCTCTGGCGAAGTCAACGATAGATGCATCATCGAATCCACCAGTCTCCTCTTGACCTGCTGGAGTCAACGTCATAATCTGAGCCCCACGGACGTTTTCTGTTCTCCATCAATGCATAACTGTAATATATCAATAAATAGAAATCCGAAGAAGGTTGTTGTCGCAAGTTCGTTGTTGTTGTTGATGGTTTCGGTGACGTTAAAAACGGAGCGGGGGGAGCGCGGGCGAGTGTTCACGTGACGTGATGCCTGCTCCCCGTGGCTTGGATCACACACGTTATTCCTGCCACCACCTTAAAACACCTTAATCATTCAATGTATGCTTTTGCCGGGTTCTAGTCCAACTTATCCTTTTTTTTGCGACAAACACCTCTAGAAGAAGCAGAAATATAACAAGGTACAGGCATGTTTCATACTCCCCCACCGGTGGATCTCAGCCGGTCATCATATTTAAATGAACAAAGTGAACAAGAGTCGTATGGCACAGTTGAAGCTGGCTTAGCCGACGCGGTTAGCACCGAACTAGAATCATCACACTCCAGTAAACATGAGGAAGAGAATGAATTAGAAAATAAAGATTCAACGACACAAGATGAAAGTAAAAAAGAGGACAGTGGTGATACAGCAAGTAACACTGAGAAGAAAGATAAACAGCATGACAAGGAAGCAGCAGTGGAACAGGAGGAAGAGATGAATGAAGAAATAGGAAAGGAGTATCAAGATCTACCACCGGCGTTGGATAAGCATATTGACCGGTTCATCAACTCACTAAAGGAACCACGGTACTCTAGCCCCCTGACGGCAGATGATATCGCTGCACTATACCAAAACTTTTACACTGACTTTCAAGCAAAGGCAGAGGTGTACCTACGTGAGGGGTTGAATAAAGGAAGCAAAGACTACCAACCACTAGAAACGTACCAAGAAATCTCACAAAAAAAGAAGGAACGCAGCAAACGGTCGATCAAGTTGAAACAGTACGTCGAAAATGCCGAAGCAAAAAGCTGCGTTATGGTCTATGATAAGATCTTTGAACTTCCATTCAGCAAAGTCGATCAGGATACAAACGAGCATATCATGAACCGTACCAAAGTTCTACGTCAGATCCCGCTTACATTCCGCCACCTTGACTTTGACCAAGTTGTTGAAGAGAAGGATATATTCCCGTTGCTAGGCAAAGCTGGTAAAGAACTCCACAAAATGAACGATTCGCAAACCCCACGACGTAAACTCGAGTATCTTCTCAAAGCACACAAGATCATTGTTGAAGCATTGATTGAAGTTCTTCCTAAAACCACCACTTCGGCGGATCTGATCTTACCTGCATTGATCTACACCTTTGTCTATTTTGACACGCCAAACTTGTGGTTAAACTTGCAGTTCATCAGTCGATTCAGGAACCGCAAGTCCTTGCATGGTGAAAACCTCTACTGCCTTACCAACTTTGAAGCATCGGTACGATTCTTGCATGGCTTGACACTAGAAAGTCTCTCAATCGACAAGGAATCTCTACCTACTGATCTAGATATCACTCCTCTGGAGACCAGCCATGATCTTCCAAACGTTTGCCAACACTCCTCCACCAGCAGCAACAGCATCAACACTAGTGACGCTGCCAATCAATCAACAACACGTCAACGCTCAGCATCCAACCGATCTGATCGTTCCAAAGGGTTATTAGACCGTGGATCTCGGCGATTATCCATCTTACACACACCAGCCGATATTGCCGATCAAAGCGTCAAGACTCTAGGGTCCACCTTGAACAACTCATACCGCTACTTTATGGGCAAATTCGCAGCCACCGATCGAGATGATAAAGGTGCATATCCTACCACATTGGAAGACGCCAGAAAAGTAGTCGGTCTTGACAACTCAACCAACAGTTCCATGACCAACCTGCAACGAGTCAATTCTGATGAAAGTATCGCTAGAAGCCAACAAGTGCCCGACAGTTTCATGAACCGGGTCTCTGGTGCCGTGTTGAAAGGTTTCAGTCGAACAACTCCAGATGATTCGACTGTTGGCACGCCGTTAGGCACTAGCAGCACGTCAGCCACGGCCTGGCCTGGTCCGGCTATCGCTCCACCGATCGACCAGTTACTAACGGTTGATACTGATGAACTAAAGATGGGCGATATCGCTGCTTTACATGCTGATTACAAACGGCTGGTTAAGCATTTAAATTCCATGAAAGCATTTGAATAGTTTTTAAATAATAAAGTATATTCTTTCTCCTATTCTTTTATCTTATAACTAGACGAGAAAAATAGAAAAACCACATGTTCCATCCCATATTTATCTATGTCTTGCATATGTGGATCTCTTCGTCCCTTTGTCGCGGTATATTACTAACTCGACGGTTCAGCTATGCATGAAGCGGGGTGCACTGGTGCACAACTCGTAGGTGAGTCACAATCTGCTCTACGAGGGGTACAGTAAACAATGCGTCTAGAAATACATATTACATTGACAAGTAATCAACAGAAGTGTATTATTATATGCACTGTATTTCTTTTTGATTCTTTGCCCTGGGTTGACTCGTAAATGTCGTAATCGGCATCTCTAGGTGACCAGTCAATCTGAGACATGAGCGGCGGTCGGCTGTCGATTGCAAACTTTTTGGAAAAATGCCGCCTCTTTCTGTGTTTTCTTCTCTTTCTTCTTCCTTTTTGATGTCTTGAACAACTAGACTACTCTTTCTCTGTTTTTCTTTCTAGCCGTCTCTCTACATTTCATGAAACCGATTCGCAGCTTCATCGATAGAATATTATTCAGTCATATTTTTAATACATTCACAATACTTATCGTGACATAGTCCCTTTTTTTTTGTAGACTGGTCATCACCTGCATCGATTAACCGCACTAATCCACCACAACACAAATCAACACCCAGCATCAAAACAACATATTTATTTAAATAGAGGCAAGGTTGCCTCTAACCTCCAACTCGACCTATCAGTCAGCACTCTACTACTAACCAACTGCTTCTAACGCACACACATACACAGACATGGCACTGCCAAACTACTGCGAATCGCTGGCATCAAGGCCACCAATGTACCAACCAGAAGTCACCATCCGCCGGAACCCCAACAATAATGAACGAGACATTGCCTGGATGGAACTAGATGGCCCACCTGATCATAACTATCGCCCCGGATACATCATCTCTGGACGAGTCATCATCAACCCGACAATGTCGCTACGATTCACTGGCATGACCATCGAGCTCAGTATGGTCGAGAGCGTAGCCAAGATCCGAGCATATGGCGAAGACCGATCGACTCGGGAAATCGTGCTCGACAAATACAAGATTCCTGCTACCAGCCTGCCTCAAAACAATACCTTCCAAAAATGGTATGAATATGCCTACCAGTTTTCTCTGCGGCTGCCCGAATCAATGCCGAGCAGGGCCTGTGCGGCTAATTGTTGTGGCGGCATCCCTGACCATTTGAGCCTGCCACCTTCAATCGGAGGAACATCCAAGCGACCAGAAAAGAGCTCAGATGGGCTTGATTACCCAGCTAGAATCACCTATAGAGTCACTGCGAAGGTTCTGGGGGAAGAACAGCCAATTATCACCGTTTATGAAAACTTCAAGGTATATCCGACATACAACAAGAGTCTAGAGTTTGCAGCCAACCAGCTGTATGCTAGCAACGATAATGAAATGAAGCAAGGACTGTTTAGAAAGTCTTCCATTGGCAGCTGCAAGTTATCGGTCAAAAATCCACCAGTGATCTGTCTGTCCATGAACTCACCTTTTCTCTTCCAACTGGTTGTCTCATATACCCCTATTTGCCCCGTTGGTGCAGATGTACAACAACCACAACAACCACGATCGATCCAACGCATTTCTTATAAACTCCAAGCGCATACCATCACTTCCATATCTCCTATCGGCCGAGTTCCAGATGTAAACGACCCGGAATGCAGCACCTTGACTCAAAACTTCACCGCACAACGCATTGAAAAACCAATCCTCACTTGGACATTGGCGGAACAATTCAACGTTGGTACAAAGACGATCCAATCGTTTGCCACCACCGTACAACTGCCGGTTGTGCTACCCGAGAATGACCCCAATATTGTACCTTTGTTCCAGGAATTTTCAACATGTCGCATCACCAGACGGTACTCTCTGTTTATTACTGTCCATTTCGGATCATCAGCCACATCAACACTCAATGTTCCAGTGCAGGTTATTACCGAGCCGCAAAATTTACAAACCATGCATTGTCATGATAGCGTTTCAGCTGGTGGTGGATCATCACCCCCACCGCCGCACGCACCATCGCCGCATGGTCCAAACTATTATGCACGTCGTGCAACGTTTGGACCTACACCTGCATACGATTCACTGTACCCTTTTGCTAGCACAGACTCTCAGGACGTGCAAAGTGGTCAGTCGACATCTCTCAGGAAGTCTTGAGCAGCCATTTTACTAACATATAACAGCAGCATATTTACATAAACAAAAGTAATAAAAGACCATTTCCAATTATGCCCAGTGCTTCTCTAAGAACATGAAAATGTTTCAATCCCTTTTTTATTATTTTCTACCAAATTTGGATATATGTTTATGGTCTTTTAATGTAGCGCCGAGCGGGTGTCCTTGGAGAACCATTTGTTGGAAATTGTTGAGCCCTTGTGGAAAATAAAGGCGTCTTTGAGGTATCTTGTGGTGAATTTGTTCAGTTTGGATGATTCACTCCTGACCGAAGTTGATGATAAGGAGAACGCAGGCGACTTGACCAAAGTAGTATGGGCGATCGGTGCCAGGGTGCCATGGCTGGAGTGGTTGAAGCTAGATACGAATTGGGCAATCCCTGCTGATGAAGAAGCAATGATGGTAATAGGGCAGAAGCTGGGATCTTTACGAATCCTGGGGTTGACCAGTATGGCCTATAGAACCGTTGGAATGCAATTTTCCATGATGGGCCAAGGACCAACGCCGCTCTTCCTGCGGCTCATGTCATCGTCTTATCCATCTCCATTCTCACAATATATATTTCGATAATATGTAAAACCGAAAAAGATAGAACATTTATTTGTCATAATAAATTGATATCTATATTATATGTTCATAGCTAGAGTGCAGTAAGAAGATTTGACAAGGTCTAGCCTCTTTACTACTGCGCATTTAGGTTTTTCGCTGGTGTCAGCCTCAAGTAACGCACTGATAAATCTGTGTGAAAATACCATTTGGTAATGTTGGTTTGTTTGTTGCTAATAAAAGTAGTATTGTATATATCGAAACGAAAGCACCTGTGGCTACGTACCCTACCAAATACTTATCTATGTCCCTCGTAAAAAATCCAATAAATCTACCTCCTCAGGTATATTCCCCAGATCAGCCGACCCATGCTTTATTGGCGCCAACGGCGATATAACATCAACAGTAGGAACCACAGGATACTGCGACGCCGTCTCAAACTCCCCCGTCACCGACCCTCTAGCTGTAGAACACGACGACGATCGCACCGTCCCCGACCCGAATCTATACGAAAGCAACCTCGACCTCAGCTGTTTAGTCTCATGCGACACCGACACCCTCTCATAATTCATCTTCATCTGCGGCACCACTGCTCCCTGCCGACCTCGCGGCTGCATCATATCATACTGCTGCGACGACAATTTAATTCGATGCTTAACTTCCTTTACCAAGAACACCATGGCATTAACAAACCCTGAAAACGGCCTTGTCCAGTCAGCCAGCGCCGAGATCCAAAAGTATTTGCCACGCCGCCCACCATCGTATCCGGAATAATGCAGTGTATCCTGGATCAATGGGAACAGCCAGATTACAATATACGCCGCCGGGTACACAAATAACAGCGACACTTGATGTTCAATTGATGATCTTCGCCTTTGGAAACGCAGGTAGTTCTCCGAGCTGATAAAATTACGAATCTGTGCTGCCGACTGTGATCGATCAGCAGCATGAGCTGATTCAGGAAGTACAAAATGGTTGACTGTCGCAGCAGCGTATCGCCCGTTTGAAATCCTCACCGCCTTGACTGTGGCACTCCTCCAATCATACGGATACACAAACCCCAATCCTGGCAATTGCGATAATTTTCGTCTGCATATTCGCAAGAGTCGTTGCACTGAGACCAGTATCTTCCTATCTGGCGAATAAGTCCCCGAAAATGTCGTCGCGCTAGAATCTGTGCGGCGCCACCATCCGGGTGATTCTGACGTTGATGTGCCTTCTGTACTTATCTGCTGCTCCTGTTGCTGTTGCCCCTGCTGCTGCTGTGGCTGCGTTACTATCCCCCTGCCTCTATCCAAATCAATCGATATGGATCCTAAAGAATGCTCTAACTTTTGTATCTGTTTTCTAACCGACCAGTAAATAGCCACATAAATCACTACCGTTGATACCATGATTACGAACCGCGGACCCCACGACAATGCCGCTCGATACCACCGTGGATATATCCGCAAGTAACACCATGCTGTAAAATGTGTAAACCCTGACCGATGTCGTGATGGAATAAACGCCAAAGAGGCCAGAGTTGTAGGAAGTATGCACATAACCGCTGCTACCGCAATTTTGAATCGAAATAGATGCATGCGGAACCCCAATGGGAAGAAAACAGACAGTGCCGTATGGACTGCCAGTAATAATACTACAATATCAGCACATTCAATTGTGGCATGAGTGAAAAACCCAACAATATCACAAAATGTGCTATGGACTTCGTCGTACAGAGAAGATCTCAGGTGAAGAAACTTGACGCCAAACGTCACCAATGATGCTGCTTTACCCATATCGAATATCAACAGCATCATGATCATATAATGCCTGAATAAAAACGGCAGTTTGCGTTTATACATATCAATAAAGAACCAGATCAACACAACGGGGACCGTCACCATTGTGAGACAAGCGGCTGATAGAGATATCACTCGTAATGTAAATGCTTCGTCTCCTTCCCATTGGCCTGGAGTGGTTAATGTCTTGTCCGCGTTGTCCATTCATATGTATTGTATCCTAACTGAGTGGCAAGTTTTTTGTTTTGCAAAAAAAAACACAATCTAATCAAACAAAAACAACATACTTGAGATGGAATAAGGGCATTCTCTTTTACTCCTCTTTTCATGTAGAGTCTAATTTACAGGGGCTCTGAGCCGCACTGACCAGGTTTTTGGCTCAATCTCGGCCCGAGTTACCGCCGCGAGCGCTCTCGTTTTTTTGTTTGTTTGTTGTTATCACCCCATCCATCGATCGCCACTTTCCACTATCTCTCTCTATCTTTAAATCTTCTTCTTCAACAATGTCCACAAAGAAACATTTTGTTCCATTAGAATGCAATCCAGAAGTATTTACGAACCTGGCTCACTCTATGGGCGTGTCAAAATCTATTGCTTTCCATGATGTCTACTCAATCGATGAACCAGACTTGTTAGCCATGATTCCTCGTCCAGTATTTGCCTTGATCATGGCATTCCCAGTAACTCAACGGTACGAAAACTATCGAAAAGAACAAGATAAGGATTTGGAAGACAACTATTATGATGAAATTTCCGGCACCGACAAGGAACAAGCATTATGGTTCAAGCAAACAATCGGCAACGCTTGTGGTACGTTTGGATTACTCCACGCTCTTGCAAATGGTCTACCTGGCGAATTTATCGAACCAGGTAGCACAATCGATAATATTATCAAGACAGCACGACCATTGAACGTTGCTGACCGGGCTAGATCTCTTGAGGAAAACCAGGACTTGGAAACTAAACACGCAGTTCAAGCATCCCAGGGCGATACAGCCGCTCCACAAGCCACTGACCATGTTGAACATCATTACGTTACCATCACCAAAAACGCAAACAACGAACTATTTGAACTAGATGGACGACGAAAGGGACCGATATTTATTAGTAAATTGGATGACAAACTGGACATGCTCAGTGAAATACCTCTCAAACGAGTCCAAGAATTTCTTACTCGCGAAGGTGAATCGGGTCAATTTTCCATCATTGCACTAGCTCCAAGTTTTGATTAAGCTGCTTTTTTCTTTCACTCTTTTCACTTATTTTTTTTTATCTACGTATTCGTAAAAAGAAAACAATGTATTTTTGGATGAATGCTCTTTTCTTTTGTGCTATACGTTCCATGTTTTGTTCCTATATTTAAAGCTGACCTTTTATATCTACTTTTTTATAAGCTTGTTGCCGAGCCTGGTCAAAACTGGCATACAACTCTGTAGTGGGAAGCACTGTAGCATTGCCATCAATCTTAACAAACTGATTCACAAACTCCATAAACTCTTTAGTATCTGGCTTTGCATTACCATCCTCGTCTTCATCTTCAAAAAACCCCAACTCCTTGGCTACAAACTCGATGGAAATAGAAGGACGGTACGCTCGACAGATTGCGCTCAGTGCATAAAGCCGTTCACGGGTAATAAACGAATCCATCACATAACCTCCCATATTTGGCGCATTATGATAAAGTTTGAAGAGTTTGTGATAGTTGCGAGATAGCATTGCTGCATTGACTTTGAAAGCATGGGCAACCGCCTGGTGCGGTTGAGTTTGAGTTTGATCCGTCTCCTTTTGTCGTTCTTGTTCATGTTCAATAAGCAACTGGCCAATTTCGGCATGATTTTGCGTATGACAAAGGTACAATATACGATACGCCAAAAACTCTTGTCGATTGCCAGGAATGCCCTTGGCATATAAATAATTCAACTGCGACTGGCACTGGTTGTATTCTCCCAGGTCGTTCTTTTCCAGTGCAATTCTAGCGTGAATCTCATAGGTCAGTACGGTAAATTCATTCTGGATATGCTGGACCGTCAAATCCTGTCGCATCGACTTGAACTGGTCGCAAATATAGGCATAATTCTGTTCTTTTCGCCACTTGTTTTTCAATAAATCTAGTGTTTGTTTTAAAATTGGCAGGGGCCGCACGGTAGCTGGGTCTGGTGCTGATGTTAAACGGAGGTATTTCTTTTCCAGCGTCGTGCAGGTACCTACTAGTGGTTCGTTAGGGTCTTGATATACCGGGGTATTGTTATCAGATGTGTTAGTAGTTGATGTAGGCGGCGGTGCCTGTGATTCGAATCGTCGTTGTCGTTTGAGTCGTTTTTCTTCACTTTCATTAAGTGTAAACTTGGAAGATGTTATAGATGCTGCTGGTGTAGATGATTTTATAGATGCTGATGATGATGTTGATGCAGATGTAGACGGGTTTGGTCGCTTTTTCCTAGACTTATCTAACAGAGGTAGTGTAATACTATTCCAATCAATCGACCATGTAGTGTCCTCTTCAAATGCTTTTGTAATTACTGCCTTCAACTCTGCCTGTAATACGTCTTGATCTTCCTTGGCCCCATCTGCCAAACACCGCTCGATGAACTTTACTAAAGAATCCGGCCATTTTCGACCATCTGGTGTTGATTGTTGTTGTTGTTGTTGTTGTTGCTGCTG
>JAKTQM010001318.1:0-13723 GCA_030558825.1 Blastobotrys niveus
AGATCAAACTAAAAGTTAGCATCGTGAATATTCTCCCTTGTATTGTAAATGATTGTTATAAACGTACCGAGTTGATAACTGTGTGCCCACCATGTGATTGAACAAAGTCCTTTACCGCCGATGGTTCAGCTCGTGCTAACGAGTTTAGACCAAGGAAATGTGACGGTAGTCGACTGTGATTATATTTAGATGATGTATCTGTCATTTTGCCAAAGGATCTACTAATTGTAATAGGTTGTTTTTTTGATGGTTAGCGCCCCTGTCCCGTTTTGCTGGTTCCTTTTTTAGAAAGCTAAAGCTGACTTACAATGTGCCTAGGCTCGAGAGTCTTCTATTCGCTTGAAATATCCGTTTAAACAATAAGGATTGTATAGTTGAATTTGTTTAATAATGCTGTTAATAGTTTAAAAAAAGAGAGTTGTGTAATATGAATCAGTGTATGTTGTCGTTTTTTTAGAATGTGATTATAGTTTCGACGTCGATTGTTTTTTTTAATAATACACTTCAACTTCAATCTAATCTGAAGTAGTCCTAAAGTCGAATGCGTCTTTAGTGGACAATGTGTTTGAAAAGAAAAAAAAAAGGATAAAGAGAGAAAGTGGTAAAGAAGAAAATCAAATAAAGTACGGCGAATAGGTTTGTCGATAAAAAAGCGAAACTCGGAATAAACCCAGAGGGAGACAAATTTGTTCGGTTAGACTCAACAGATGATGATTGTTCCGGCGCTTATGCAGGCATTTTTTTTTGCAATGTGAATTTTTTCCCCAGCATATAACAGGTGGGCTTGAATTTTTTTAATTTTTCCAAGCGGCTTGTGTTAACGGCGAGGCTCAATTTTTTTTTTTTTTTTTTTTGCTCTTCCCGCTCCTCCGTGTTGGGCAGGGGCCGACAATTATCACCCAACATAGTTTTTTTCCCAACATTTATAATCTTGATCTGGAACAGTGGCAGGAACAGAGGTTTCAACGTTTTTGATAGATATCCAAAAAAGAGTAGCGCAGTGGGCAAATTGACGAAAATAGGAAATAGGAATATATATATAATGATGATTTGTAGTGGAAAATTATATACAATGTTCTGATTGATACGACAGATATAATGTAGGAGTAGTTAGATGGACAATGAGTTACGAAGCAACAGGTTTTTCAAATGGTTGTACCAATTGTTGAGAAACTGGCCAAGGCTTATCGTTGTTGGTGATAGCATTTAATTCCTTGTAAAAATGACGGCAGCTATCATCGGAGACTTTTTATCTAGCATGTAAGTGCGAACCAGCCGCTGCTGTAACATAACCATGCATCTCCAGCTGCACCATCTCCCCAAAAATCATCGGATCCGAACAATTTCAACATTCAACGATAGCAATCTATCGAAAAGAATCTACGAGAAACAAAATAATTTGCAAACAGAAAAAAAATAAATACATTAACACCCTATAAGAAAGTTTATCATATCAAAAATCATAAATAAAAAAGTTGTAAAAGCAAAGTGAAAAGGCTACTTGAATGATGATAAGAGCTGTTTAACCACCGAAACCGTACAAAGTTCGGCCTTGTCGCTTCAAAGCATAAACAACGTCCAACGAAGTGACAGTCTTTCGCTTGGCGTGTTCGGTATAGGTAACAGCATCTCGAATGACAGATTCCAAGAAGGACTTCAACACACTTCGAGTTTCTTCATAAATCAAGTTGGAAATACGCTTGACACCACCTCGTCGTGCCAGACGTCGAATAGCTGGCTTTGTGATACCTTGGATGTTGTCTCGCAAAATCTTTCGATGTCGCTTGGCACCGCCCTTGCCCAAACCTTTGCCACCTTTGCCTCGACTAGAATAAAATAGTTTATGTTAGCAGACTGTTAACTAGAATTTTTTGGTGTGTAAAAATATTCGCGTGCGCATCGGCTGGGACCTTGGAAAAAAAACCTCCTAAAATCATCACCATATTCCATCGTATTCTTGATAAGAAAAGAACATATAGAATTCAAGCGACCAAGGAACACTTAACGCCACACAAAATATCACACTTATTAAAAAAAGATGAAATGACATACCCAGACATATTGTATTATAAGTTGTTAGTTGGAATAAAAATAGAAAAAAAAAAATAAGAATAAGTTAAAAGAATGAAGAATCAAGAATAGAGAGAAATATTCCTAATCCAAATGAAAATGAAGATAAAAAAAGTAGTAGTCAAGAAGAAAGGAAAAAAAGTGGAAATTGTGATATTTTTATAATGATACAAAAATTTATTGGAATATTTTTGAGTTGATGGATATATTTGTGATGTGATGATTAGAATTGGGTGGGACGCGAGAGAAAAGAAAGAGCAAGACAACAACAAATTTAGGAGCAAAGAATGCTGGTAGTTAATTGGTCTGGAATTACGGTAAGAAAGGGCGTGCTACTTGAACCGCGTTCATGATGGAAACATGCTCGCTCCCCCGGGACCTAGAGATGTGCCACAGCAGAGGGGCATTCTAAGGCATTTTGAGCCCTAAATTTGGGACCGGGGGTGAAGCATGTGCATGCGCTACACTCCGCCGATCTCGACGCAGAAATTTGATCAAAAAATTAAAGTCCCAACTGCCATTATTGGTAGTGGCTAGTACTCTAGTAGTATTTTTTGATCAAATACTTTTTGATCAATTGACGCGGTATCTCTATCTCCCCCCTGTGCATGCCACAATTATTTTTTTCCTCTGGGCCAAATACAATTTGATATCCGCAGGCGTTTGAAGGGATAATTATCTGCTTTTTAATATGCCACGGTTCGCAAGCTCTTTTACGTAAAGTTATATTAAGACGATGTTTTCTCCATTTTTGTAGGCTACCTACTATTTAGCGTCTCTAATCCGAAAATAGACGCTTTGTAATACCCCCTATTCAATGGTTATACATACTGCTGAAAGGATAAAAAATACCTCTTATATTTTTACGTTGCCAGTTTATATAATGAAGCTCGACCGAACGTCCTCCGAGACTTTAAGTGGTAACCGCTGTACTGGACAAGTTATAGGTAGAACGGTAATGTTCTAACCAATCACAACTAGACACCCGTTTATGAGCCGGTTTTTTGGTAGAATGGCGGAAATACAAGCTTAGAGATAGCTGAATACTCAGCGGTTAAATTCAATGAAGTCCTGGTAGTAGTAACGTGTGGGGGTCAGGTCAGGAACCAGCGCATCAACTTACTGGTAGTGTCTCAACTCCGAGTCGGAATTCCGATATTAACATTGATACCCTATCATTGTCAGGCTCTAAACTGTTGTATATGTCAGGCTAGAGCGTTTAGAGTGCTCCTTTTCAGTATTCTCAACATGCTTAAGGTCTTTGAATTTCTTTCGTACCGTAAATAACTTCGTCTCCACACCTTCTCTGCGTCATTTCGTATGAATAAATTGACCATGGCATACAATCCAAAAGCGCTGATCCGAGGCTACTTGACCAGAAATCTCGCTTATACTGGCTTATTAACTGCATACGTCAGCCTTTATCCTATGTTCTTGCAAAGTCGGTCCATCTCCCTCCGCCGTGCTTAATTAAGCGGCTAGAAGCCATCTTCCCCTCACGGAAATGCCATCATGCAGAATCTGATACCCTCTGCATGTCGGGTGTCCCCTTCCTGTTTAATGCTTATTGAATTGTTTCTCCAACTTTACTTTCCCCTCTGGTCTTTACACCTTTCCATCAAACCCCACATCGGCACAATGCCTTATTTTGAATCAGCAACTAATTCCGTTACCGGCATCTTGGGGGATGCACTGATAGCAAGACATGTCGACAGGGGGAGGGGAAAGATGAGTGCGGGATATAGAACAGTCGTCTGTCCAGTCAATCTGTTCATGGAGATCAAGTATTGGCACCTGTCAATCAATCATTCAGCAAGAATGAAGATTGAACTTTCATGTATTAACTCGTACTTCTTGGTCGCTCTGCCAGTAGGTTTAGTCTATGTAGTGTCAGAGAAAAGTCATTTATACTAAAGCGGGGATGGATATCCTTAAACACACTTGCGATAATTAAGCATACAGGAACAAATTTACCTCCACAGCAAGAGACACAAAACCTGCACGGTCCTGCGCTTCAATGTACCTGAGTTGTATTGATCGAACTCCGTCGTAGTGAAATGAGGGGAAAAGTAAAAAGAATCATAAGTATAAATACATGTCTTTCGGTATTTTCTGTCCAAATCCAAATCTACACATATACAGGCACCTTTAGTTTTTATATTCAATGGCATTTAAACATACAAGATCAGACTCAAGGTCCAACCAGTACCAACCTGGAAAAGGAATGAGGTTGCTTACGCAGAGCGTTCTGGCGGCGGGCTGCCTTGCATTCTTACTGCAAATTGCCCCGCTAACACTAGTCGATGGTGCTCCTGCGCCTAAATGCTGGGAAATGGCAGCAGACATGGACCCAGACCCTGCTCATTTACACAAGGGCAAACATGGAGCAGTGGCATGCGATGTTGACATATGTTTTAAGATGGCAGTCGATATCATGCAAAAACAAAATGGTTCCGCAGTCGACGCCGCAGTAACGACGGCTCTATGTATCGGTTCCATCAACTCGTTCAGTTCCGGTATCGGCGGTGGTGGGTTCATGACGGTCTTGGATGAAAGCGGCAAGGCCAAGTCTATCAATTTCCGAGAAATGGCACCAGGTAAATCCCACAAGGAGATGTTCGCCAACGATTCAAACTTATCGAAGGTTGGTGGGTTGGCAGTTGCTATTCCTGGTGAAGTTGCAGGGTTGGAAGCCGCACACAACCGGTACGGGAAGCTTCCATGGAAAGATTGTTTCAAGCCGGTGATTGAATTAAACCGGAACGGTTTCAAGGTACAAGAACAATTAGCCACTCAACTTGCCGAGAATAAAGAGTATATCATGAACAATACGCAAGAATGGCAGCCATGGTTGAAGAATAACGGCAAGGACGTGGTAGAAATCGGCGATACCGTCAAGCGGGAGAATTTGGCAAAAACGTTGGAAAAGATCGCCGAGGGCGGGGCCGATGCGTTTTATTATCCAAAGGGGTCGATTGCGCCGCACCTGGTGGAAACTACTCAAAAACATGGTGGTATTTTGACTACGGAAGATTTTGAACGATTCAAAGTTGAAGAAGAAGATGCTCTACAGAGTGAGTTCATGGGAAGACAAGTGTTTACGCCACATAATCCTAGTAGTGGGCCAGCACTGCTACTAGGCTTGAACATTGCTGAAGGTCTTCATGAACAGAAAGATTTCGGAGATATTGACACGCATAACCTGATCGAATCAATGAAATTCATGGCCGCTGGAAGAAGCTATCTTGGTGAACTTGACTCTAATAAAACCAAGGTCAAGCAAATGATTACTAAGGAGTATGCAAAGGCATTGCAGCATAATGTGACCAACACGACTCACCCATGGCAGTATTACGACCCAGCATACGAAGGGGACTCCTCAAGCGGGACTGCTCATTTCTCCGTCGTCGATGCTAACGGCATGGCAGTCTCGGTAACTACTACTGTTAATCTTATTTTCGGTGCAAAGATCATTGATCCAACTACTGGCATTGTGTTGAACTCTGAGATGGACGATTTCTCTACTCCAGGCGTATCCAATGCATTTGGGTTGGCTCCTTCAATCTACAATTTTGTCAAGCCATATAACCGGCCGTTGAGTTCAATGGTCCCTTCGATTGTGGCTAAAGACGGCGCCGCAGAAATTGTTATCGGTTGCGCCGGTGGGTCCCGAATCACTACTTCAGTATTCCAGGCCATCGTCCGGCTTCTGCAGTACAAAACATCCATGTTGGAAGCCATTGCACTTCCAAGAGTTCACCACCAACTTTTGCCTGATCAAGCTGAAGTTGAATTTGGCGCTCCAGAAGATGTTTCCATCAATCTTCAAAAGCGAAAGCATGTTGTGATTGCAAAGAATCCCGAATCGGAAATGAACGGTATTCATATTCCAAAACGTGGCGAAATTCACGCTGTCAGTGACTACTGGAGAAAGCAAGGCGAAGCATGGGCTTATTAGATTACGATAAACGGGTTTATAGATATAAAAGATAAAATTTCTGATTACGTTATCGGATACCCCCGCCGCACGACCTGAGGGGCGGCAAAAAAAAAAAAAAATAATTCCCAAATGACAATTTTTTTTTTCCTGTGGAAATTAATTTTTTCTTCCAGCTACTACAAAGAATCAAACTCTTTATATATATTCAACAAGCATAAAGCATATACTAAATCATGTCGTGGCTATTTGGAGGCAGTAAAAAGGAAGAGCCAAAGCAAGAAATTACATATTCTTTCGACCCAGATTCAGCAAAAGACGTATCGTCATTCCTTTCAACAGGACTAGATACATCCAAACTTCACCCACTCGCAGGGCTGGATCAAGGCTTGGAATACCTTAACTTGGAAGATGAAGAATTAACAAACCTACCGGGCGCACACGGCATTATTCCAATCAAGGATTGGACTGACGATCTATGTTACGGCACAGGGGCGGTATATCTATTAGGGTTGGGTCTCGGTGGTGCATATGGTCTTGTTGAAGGTATGCGAAGTACCGCCGACTCATCATCAGCGCGACTACGATTGAACGGGGTGTTGAACGCAGTTACTCGACGAGGGCCATTTTTGGTAATTCTGCTGGTGTATCGGCATTAACATATAACGGTATTAACTCAACAATTGGCCATTTCCGGGGTGAACACGATTCATTGAATTCGTTAGCTGCCGGGGCTATTGCTGGCGCTGCATTTAAAGTCACCAAAGGTCCAAAGCCAATGTTGATTGCATCTGGGTTGATGACAACTGCTGCTGGTAGTTGGTGTCTACTCAAAAAGGCATTGTTTTAAGAAGGAAAGAAACCCAAGAAGTAAGCAAGGAAATTATTAAAAAAAAAATGACATGCCATAATATTTAATGACCTACAGTACAGTGCCTTGTGTCTTTTTTGTTATTTTTTTTTTTTTTGCTTTTGACAACAGCCCTCCCCTTTTATTATTGATATTTGTACAAATCATTCGACATGATGCGACGCTATAGAAATCTATGCTAGTTATTATTTTTCTTTTGGAAGAAACTTTTGTATATAGATGTTAACGAAATATGGTAACTGTAAGTTTTTCCAAGCGGGAGCTTAGGATTACCTACTTATTTTGGACAAAATGTCTAGGAGCTTTCTTTGGCTAAAGATGGGCCCACCAGTTAACGGGGGGCCGCATTATTATAAACGGGTTTGACTCTCAAAAACCAACAAGATCTCCCGGAGAAACGTTTTATCCAAAAAGTCAAAACAAGAGCCAGTTTAGTTTTTTCAAACTCCTGTAGGAGAACGGCGATAGTGCCGGTTAGCACACGCGCTAATGGTAACCAAAAATGGTCTGATAGATGCCCGCCTCTTATTTTTACAGGGCCCACCTTGATAATTAATTTGTTGGAAACATCAAGCCTTCTTTTCTTTTAAGCTTTAATCTCCGTGGTTTGTTGTTTCTTATAAGCCGCTGCTGCTGCTCCAGATGCCAGATTGTGTTTGTCGCTAGTCTTATCACCGTCGGCCGCTTCCTCCTCCGCTTCACGTTTCTGGGGCATTTGCAGATCCGCTACAGCTTCCACCATCGCTTCAAGACTTTTACTTCGGGCCAATTTCTGAGCCACCGGATGCTTGCCTGGAACAACCCGAGCCAAGCAAAACTTGGTGTTGGCATAGTGGTTATCAACTTCCTTGCAAATATCGATAAACTCTTTAGTAACCTTCTGCCAAGGCTGCAAATCCCCCGGTCGTTTTGCTGCGAAACAAGAAGCATTTGCCTCGGCTGCCCGAGCTACCATAGCGCCATCAATTTTGTATTTTTCCACCAACTCGTCTAATTGCCATCTTCCGTCAACGTCGCCATTAACATAACATGCCACATTAGCTTCATGGCAAATTTCGACAACTTTGGCCAGCGCATCCCGAATAACTGGTTCTCGTGGTCTCATTGGTGTCGTACGACAATGCAAGGTCAAACAATGAATACCTGTTTGGACCAACCGTCGAACTAATGCATATGTTTTTTCTGCGTCTTCCAAGAGCCGAATCTTGACTGTGATTGGAATGTTGTTTGGTGAACCGACTTTCTCAACCAAAGATTTTAGAATATCTACCAGAATATCTGGAGTTTTTAATAATGCAGCACCCATACCTGAATGAGTGGAAAAAGGCATTGGACAACCACTGTTAACATCAATAGCAGCTACGTCCTTGGCGACAACATGACCTGCTTGAACCGCCAAATCAGCATTGGCTGTCCCCATTTGAAATACCACTCGATTCTTTTCTAATTCAGGTTTTGTTCGAAATGCAATTTTGCCATTTGGTTCCAAAAAGTCCACAGTTTTGAGTTTATCTATGCCAAAAGAAAAAAAGTGTCAAAATGTCAGCCGCACTGATATATGGTTATTTTGTCTCATCATCTCCCTTTTCAGCATGATGGTGATGATGGAAATAAAAATAACAAGATAATAAAAGAAAACAAACATACCATTCCAAACTCTTGAGCATTTTATCATTTTTTTATCCACTAGTTCAGGGCCCCAAACTAGATCGGCCCCATACTTAAGCGCGAGTAGCCGAGTAGGCAATTCTCCAACTCGTACCTGAACAAGTTTGTATTGTTAGTTGGTAACTCTCGTACCAATCAAGTTGTTAAGAAAGAAAGAAAAAAAACAAACATACCATAGGCGCCAATACAAGCTTCCCTCCTCTATAATCAATCATCTTATCAATAAAATAGATCGAATAGACTTTTTAATCGAAAGTAGACGTTTTGCTCGGATCAGGAGTAGGAAAAAAAAATAAATAAAAAAAAAAAAAATTTGAAGGTGATGAAAAAAGATCCCAATTTGTACTTGCTTACATACTCCCATCATATTAACCTTACATAATTAAAATGGGATATATCGGAGGCGACGACTTTGTGTATCCCACGATTTTCTGAAAATCATCTTTCAATGCATCTCGATTGATTCTGATCCCAAACAATGTTTAGCCTAGCCTGGGCCAAAGTTGTAATAGACATCTAGTAGTAGGGAGGAGTCTTTTTTTATTGAAATTTTACTGGATGAGATGGTCTATCAACTGTTTTATCAGGTTTGAAAAAGAAAATTACTGGTAAAGTCAACCGGCTTTTTTTTTGAATTCATTGAAGTTACATCCATAAAGAAATATTCGTAAACACATTAAATACAAGAAGTGAAAGTACAGAAGAAAAAAAAAGTAGAATAAAATAGTTAAAAAAATATCGGTCGTTTCGTAATCATTAACATTAAAAAAACCATAGAATAAAAAAAGGAGTGACAAGAAAAAACTTTTGTGTGAATAATAAAATAATAAAAAAAAAATGAATGCTCTCAAATACACCATGAACCAGTCTTGAGTTCTCTAACGTAATCGTCAGCAGAAACCTTTTCAAGGATATTCATGGCCATCTCATCAGCTTTGGCATCTTCTTCCAGCTTTCGCAATTCTTCTGGTCGCAATTCTCGAACAACTTCCTGTTGCTTGAGGCTGAGATCCTCCATGGAATCAACCAAGCCGCCGTTTTTCTCGTCTGTAATAAATAAACCATCATCGTGGTTGGGTGTGCTTGAATAAACTGAACTCACTGATGAACTGTCACTCAGGATCCGTTGTGGTGGTGGTGGAGGCGCTGGATAAAACTGAGGTGAATTGCTAAATGAATTTGAATGATGAATAGGAGATGGAGGGACGTTTGGTGGCGTTATCGTCGATAGAGATGGTGGAGGAGGAATAGAAGAATTTGCTCGAGACCTTGTTTTCTTCATGTCTAGAGAAGTAGTTGGAAATATGCTGCCATTTTCTCCGATCATCTGAGGTGAGTTTGTATTATAAACCTTGGCTTGATACTCTGCTATGCTTGATGGTGTTACTGGTTCACGCTGGCTGTTGTTACTTGTGCTGCTGGCGTCATTAGAATAAATAGAATCCATATCAACGTCGGAACCTTCTGCTGTCTGTTCAAATGAGATGGAATAAAAGTAATCCCCATTACATGGGGCACCACCTTGTGTGCCTACTGCACTTCCACTACTACTGCTGCGACTTCGGCTCATATTACTATTTGTACCATCTGGACTTGTATTTGTTGAATTTGACCGCGATTTTCGCCCCACGACGTTATTGAGCTGTTGGAGACGCTTGGTAAGGCTTGTACCAATTGCCATTGTAATGTTGTGATGGAAAGGTTGGGTTGTTTTGTTGTTTGTTTCAAGAACTGGAAATATGGGGGAAATGGTTAAAAGTCGAAAGAAAGGAAAAAGAGAGAAAGGGAGAGAGGAAAAAAGAAGGAAAGAAGAGATGAGATGATATATATACAATACTCAGATCTATGTCCAGTAAAAAAGGGCAAAGAAGGCGAGAGAGAGCCACAAAAAAAAAAGGAACCCAGCATCAGACTAGTATAAGTAAAAATTGCTTTTTCTGCTGTTTTAATATTTTTTTTTGAAAATAAACGAACGGTTTGTTCGAAGCCCCGAAAGATAATAATTTGTTTTTCGTTTCGAGCAAGGTAGTTTTTTGTACAAAAAAGAAAAATTCGCCTAATCCGTGCGCTTAGCGCCACAAAAAAAGAAGCGATGACTAAGGATTTGGCTATACGCTTTGGTAATATGTTTCCTCCGCCAAATTTATTTCCTATTTCAAACAATCCATAGAGTCCAATGCTTTTTAGGCGAACCACCCACGAATGAAAGTTTCACTAATGGGAGTGGAGAGAGACTGAACATACCGTTTAGAGGGTCAATGGTCAACGTGTTGATATCTATCCTATTTCCTTTTTTAATTGCGCTAACTTCCCCCATGTTGTTGCATCGTACGACATGGGGAGACCTAATTTTTGGGGGGTGAGGTTGTGTGTTAATCTTCTTAGTAGCATGGATCTAGATAATTTAAACAATCATGCCTTTTCCATCTTAATGCTGTAACAAGAATACGGTGGAGGTTTCAGCATAATACAATAAAGCCTGCCAAAATATATATGACGATATATAATTATTATCAAGAAAAAAGTACAAGAAAAATTATATGATGTTCGATACCTCAAATCTGGTTACTGAAGCATTCGGCGGCGGCGAATAAAGAGATTTATTTTTTAAAGTGAGACTACAAACTCCACGCTGGTTAAAGCTGACAAAAGATTCAATCGTTTTAAAAAGAGAAGAAATCAAGTCGTCATCGTTTTTTGATCATCTTGGGGTTTCTCTTTTTTCTCTCTCTCTAACGTGGGGCCCATTGGTAACAAATGGGGCTTTACCCCAGATACGGATCTCGGGCCTGCCCCCCCTCGCCCCAGGATGAGATAAAGGCAATTAAAGATTCACAACTCCCCTTATACTGGGACTGACGCACCTCTAGAGGGTTAAGAGGAGAGAAAATCTAAGCTATGATGCTTTGTTTAGTTGAATAGGAAATTTTTAGTGTAAGGATGATGATGATTATATAGAACCCTGGCCATTACAAGAAGAAAAAATCTATTTTATTAATCGTCATTATAATTTTTTTTTTCCTTTGCCAGCATGAAACCCTTTTAAGGTCAGTCAGAATTACCAGGATTAGTTTGAATTTGATTTCCCTATTATAATCTGTAGGTATATCACCCCATACATTGTTGCACTTTGGGTTGTGGTACACTGGCCCACCCTTCTCATTGCTTTCCCTACCATTTGGGTCAGCCGCGTGTTTTATCAAAGTCACAGAACGATGCATCCGGTATACTCCACGAAACTGTGACTGAAGTGCATAAACAATAACCTATTCAAACGACTACAAGTAATAGCAATATATTCGAGGTGATGCTGAAGTGTTTTGAATTGTATACTTATAAGCCGGTCATCCTACTTGAAACCAGTAAAGACGCCACAAGATATGTGATCGTACTAAGAAAAAAATAAATAAATAAAATAGATGAATACAGACGAGACTGACGTAGTTGATTAGTTTTGTTTTTTTTTTAGCAAGTTACCGCAATCATTTTTTACCCAAGTAACTCTTTAGATCAGGTCTGTACTTTTGCCATGTCATATCAACACCACCATCTGAGATTAACATTACCCAGCCGAAACTAAATCTGGTGAAATGAAGATCATGTACCGATAGCGGCTCATTGCTCTGTGACCCTCCACACTTACCGTACAAAAAAACAATACAATACCATTATACCAAACAAATAATCGAGTGATGATGACACTTTGAATTCAACCATTGATTATGTATGCAGATCAGATGGCTATGTTTGTTTTTTTGTTGATGGTATAGTTTATCTAATATGTTGTCCCCATATCATCGGCATCTTGATCACGATAGCGCTCTATCATACGATTCGGTAAGATCCAAACTTTACTTGCTTGTACCTGAAATATACTATATCCGGTAGGTCTCTTGATGTTTGTTTTATCTGTTTCTATCCAACTTAAAAAACGTCCCTTTATTTACGATCGGTTGAGACGAGCCGAGTCTGTGATCTCACTTTTATTTCAACTTCTGCTGATCGCTGTAATCACACTGGCAATGTTTTTGAAATTCTAATATATTCTTCTCGTCTGATCCATTGGTTCCATTACGTTTTGGTTTTCTTTCAAGTATCACATTCGGATACAAACATATAATTGTCGAGCACATGTTGCTGCTGTTTCCTTCCTCGGTCACGATCGTGCCGTATTTCACATCAAGCCAGCTACAGTATCTACAGCAGGGTAAAATGTAGCATGTGCATGTTTGCCGCCAATGGTGCAGGTCCAGTGTGCTGCTGCATTTTAGAAATGTGGGCGCATCACATCAAGACCGTAGTTGTATCGTAGGTTCTCCTCAGTAGTCTGCAGAACAAGCATATGCTTTCTCCTTGAAAATGGCGCCCAGCATTTTACACAATTGACGGATTACACCAAAACTTGACGAAAATTGCAATGGATTAGTTACGGATGTAGATTTCAAGATCAACACAAGCTAATAATAGGCTCCCATAATATTATTTCGACATAACGAGACAATGTCTTACGCTCCTCGGCTCCTCCCTAGCACTTCGACTGCCTGATATCAAACAATGCTCCGGAAGTAGTATGTGTTACAATATCTATGTCCCCTAACACATTATTAACGAAAAGAAAGAAAAAAAAATAGAGAAGATTCTAGTCCGGATCAACCGTGGTCTCCCTAGGAACCTTGTCAAAGTCTCTTAATCCCTTCTATAATGGGGAAGAGAATCCCATAAATTGCATCTTCCACAAATTGATAAGCGCTCGTTCGCTCCCACTTCCATTTCTAGGCATCAAAGTAAACAACAATATCAAATCCTTTTTATAGGGGCTCGAGATTAAGCATATGCAAGTTCATATGCGAGTAAAACGGCATACGCATTGCATATCACAAATTCTTGTAAGCGAGTATGCCTGCAGAAATGCGAGTCCATGTCTTGAAAATTGTGCATCCTGACTTGCTGGTGAAAAATGACACGGATGAACGTTCGGCAGCTGCGTCCTAGCTTAATGCACCATACCTCGGCTATTGGTTTTTAAAAAACTTTATTACTAGATCACCATTACTATGAATAGAATATTATTGTATAGTCACAGAGAATAAATAAGAATAAAATTAACCTGGGTGAATAAATGTGTAGGACATGTCTTAATACAAACGAAACCGGGCCCAACGGTCCATTCGAAAAAA
>JAKTQM010001320.1:0-12326 GCA_030558825.1 Blastobotrys niveus
CCAATATGTATGCAAAAGTAAAGTAGGTTAATTGTAGTCATCCATATGCCGCTTTCTTTTTTTTTTCTGAAGAAGCAAATACACAGAGAGTCTGAAGCTGCATTTGATAATTGCTTATTTTATTCAGGTTATTTATTTATTTTTTTAAAGGATCCAATTCAATACCATTCTACAGTCATACCATCAGTTTCTTCACAGACTCTCTTTCTCTATCCGTTATTCCTAGTTGTTCTATTCACCGGTCGTACCACCAATCTGGGTCTCTGAGCCCCACACTGGCCCCCGCTTAAGACAATGCCACCCGATCTAAGATCCCGCCCACATCGAGATCGAGATCGCTCTGACCAGGGGTAGCTCAACCCTCCATCATCATATTGGTAAAAAAATAAACGTAGATTGCTAAACGGAATCGTATCTGGTTCTTTTTTTTTTATATTTTAGAATTCGATAGACGTCCTCCTTTTTTATTTGGTGGAAATTTAGTTCATTCTGTGGCAGAGTTTCGGCAAGTTGATATCTAGAGTTTTATGGAGAACTCTAATACCGGTATATATTCAAAGGAATCTACTATATCGTTTTGAAAAGATCCTAGCTGCATCTATATTTCGCTATCTTACCGCAGATCTGGTGTCTTTCCATTTTTTTTTCAACGCGCTCCCCGTGGTGCGTCGAGGTTTCTGAACATGGGTTCACTCGATAAGGTACACCCTTTCTCTCTCCTCTCTCGCAAGAGACACACCAAACCAGAACATGTAGGTTTCCCCTTTTGTTATATTAATAAAATGCTATGCTACTCGTGATGTTATCATTAGCATTCGGAAAAGTCTACTATCTACTAAAGAGTTTTGTCGACTCAATGGATACACATGTAAAATGTAAACAAATGTATCAAAACGTATATAAAAGACGACAATTATTTAGATTTGATGAACACCGTTGAAACTTAAAAAAATTATACACCATGCTAATATTTTGTTCGAAAAAACGATGATGATGATTACACACGGCGGTGATTATAATAACGCCAAAAAATACGGTGTTGGATGGAACAGTGAAAGGTGAAAAGCGGTTCATAGAAGGAGGTGTTCTATGAATAATAAAATATATTTCACGTTCTCTGTTTCTAAACCTCCTTCCAGCAAGATCTATCTCTTCCTCTCGCTATTAGCACATGTAAGCAATTACGCATATACTAATTTATCGACGATCGTGTTTCCGAAAGAAAAGCAAGGGACACGCAAAGGATTGAGATTAGTTTCATGCACCATGCTCGATAAAATTCACAAGCCCAACGTCTTTTGACTTTTTTTTTTTTTCTCGTAGCTCCAAACTTTGTTAATTAGAATAGAACAGGGATTGAGACGGGGGGGAAGTAAGCTGCGAGGTTTGATGACAGCTTTTCATCAGCTGTCAGGTTCTTCTGGCAGGCTGGCCCGGCCGGCCGCCCTCGGCTCGGCTCCGTTAGATTGTGCAGAACATCCTTGTACTTAACATGTACTGTAACGACAACAGCCAACAGAAAAGAAAGAGATCTACAAGTTCCAAAAAAATAGATGAATACATGCTTTCTATCGATATTCATTCGTGGTGTATCTCTACAATATACTTGTTCTATTCGTCGCTTTCCCGCAGATTTCATGTACTAGGTTCTAAGTATATATGCATTGTCAACAAGGGCTAGTATGCATATCTCATTCATGATACAGAACCCCCCTCTCTATATATCTGTTGGCCGCCATGATGTGATCTATAGAAATCACATCAGAAACACACCCGGGCTTTGTTTTATTTGTAAATACGATATAAAACTTTTCCTGGTGAGAGCCAAGGCAATATCGAATATCTAATGCATTCGATAAAAACGGGTATCGCACAGATGATACATTATACACCACACTCAAACCCGTTAAGAAAAAAACTAAGGTCTATCATGTATCACGCCTGATTTGCTTTATCCCTGCTTTGTGCAGAATCTCGATTTGATACATCGTGGAGGTGTCGGTGAAGTTTCTATTGGGCTTCTATATCTACGATCGGCCAACCGTCCTTTTCGCTTTCTCTTTATATATCTAGATGACCTATGCTTTTAAGATGCCTGTTCTTCTTTTTTTTTTTCTTGACCCAGATATAGAACTATACTGATGACAGGCATTATGAAAAAGTAGAGCCTGGAAATGGTATCTTGGATTGTTTTTTGATTATTCGTGACATTTTGCATTGACAATGATCTATGATTGATGTGGTGCATCAGGACTTGAATTGTCTGCATCGTGATTGTTAAATAAAGAGGAGGTTTTTTCCCCAAGATGTTGGTATACGTTTTGTTTCGTTTCGTTTCATAAGTTATAGTCATAGCCACAAGAAGGAGATCTGGTGTGGTTGACAAGTGGGTAGGCTCAGCTTGTCACAAAACGGCGATCTCTTGTATGTAATGCAAGACCCCTGGGTATAATAATATATACCGTAACCATGGATCCCCGACTGTCAATGGGGGAGCAGCTGGGCGTGGCATGTCTGATACGGTGGTTGAATTATAGTTTTGAATTTCTAAGGTAACGGAGTTAGCAGAGTAGAGGATCTTGCTATTATTTGCTTCGAGGGGAAGATTTATCCCAGGTATGTGGGATACTATTCTAATGAGATGAACATTTAGCTTACCGGTTTTTGATCCTTGAATAAGTTATTTTTGGGGACACCCCAGGTTTTTTTATGTGAAGGCCCTGGACTATAAGACTGTTTTGAGAAAGGTGGGCTGCTACTCAATTTCCAGGATTGAGCTGGACAGGATAGGAACACTTGGTTTTATAAAATTGCGCCATACTTTTGAACCCAAGTTACGGTAGGTAGAGAAACGCTGTAAACCAAGAGCTCGCATTGGATCGGTAATGTCGATAGCAATGACTTCATATTCACGCCTAGATAATGACCGAAGATTGTGAGTTTGGTCGCTGTCGCAACATCTGCTGCCCTGGCAAATGCATCTCTTTGGTACGCGTAGACAGTCTCTATTTCACCGATTACACGCCTAGTAGTGGATAATTCAAGATAGATAGGAATATAGATGAATACAGTCAGAGAATATTCTTTGTGCAACTTGCGACCCAGGGCCCATAATATAATATAATCGTCGCGCAAATTGTGCCCGCTTGAAGTCGTTGCACACAATTTTTCAAGCGGTGATGTGATGACCCACCGACACGTGCTTAGCCAAAACATATTCCATCTGCCTTATACCAACGTCCAGTATTGAGACTAGGTACCGTACAAACCGGTAATTCTTTAATATCCTTTAGACCCTGTTATCTTGATAATATTACATAGGACCGATATAACCTCGGGTATCCGTTCAAGCGTATTTAAACCAGCGTCCAACTCCGATACAAACGTCACCAACATAGAACTTCTAGCCAACTCCTTGACGGATTCACCCGTGTAGCTGGAGAAACGGTAACCCGCAACAACCTTTGGTTACCATGACCACAACCGGGAACCCACAGAACAGGATGTGTTGTAGGCGTGTACCCCCCTACGCGTTGGGTTCAAGCGCCAAAATAAAAACGCGTTGAAAAATAAAATATTTTTATTTGATTTTTCCCGCGTAAAAAAATAAAAAAAAATTAATCTCCGCCAAACGCGAACGATCCTCAACCACCGTACACGAGGTCCAAAAGAATTTGAATTGAATTGAACTGGGTCCCTTTCATCATTTCTTCTGACACTCACTTTTTTTCTTGTCTTTCTTTACTTTCTTTACTTTCATCGTCAAGTTTACTTTACTTTTATCTTCTCACGACAACACCCTTTCATACCTTACTAACACTACAAACTCATTTACATGCTCGACTGCTGAACACTTCACCTTCACTAGACGCGCCATCATGGATACTACGCAATTTCCAACCCAGCTAGTCACGCTCAAGGTGTCGTATACTCACGAAACAACTACAAAAAACTCGTGTCTTGCCCGCATACAAAACTTTAGTGCTCCAATATGTGTACTCAATGGACGAGAGTACGGGTCTGTTGATTTGTCGGCGTGTTTAGAAGCCATCAGTGAGTCGTCGCCGGAGATTATGTCGAACCAGAGTTTGGATTACGCGGTGTATTCTCTAGACGTGGCAGAAGACGAAGCGCCGTTCGTGGGACATGGTAAACTGTCTACTTTGCTAGGTAGCAGTAATAACAACAGCAATAACAACTCGAATTCAACTGCCAACGCGCGTAACGCAGACTCGGAGAAGATTGTAGGGCTTATTTATACTACGCGTCATCCATTTCGAAGTCCTTCAAAAAGCTTGGAAGTGACGCTCAAGTTGGTGGCAATCCCTGGTACCGCAAGTTTCCAATCCAAGAACACGGCAACATCAAAGATTTATAACGATTCAGAGGCGGATAATGAAGATGGTGAGAATGATGAAGGGGATATAGATGATGATGACCAGGAACAGCAATCGTCGTATGAAGGAGGAGGTGGAGGAATGCTTACGTTCCATCGTAAGCGTACACACCATGCTGCGTCGTTTACCCAGCCTTCGTCAAAACCAAAGCGGTTACGCGCTCCATTGTCGAGTTATGCACCTGGACAAGGTCCTGCAAATAGGAGTAGGAGTCATGTTGTGCACCCGCGTCGGTCGTATTTGCATGCTGCTTACGCGTCGAGTCCAATGGGGCATCAGTCAACTGACGATGATGAAGCCGGCAATAATGGTAATAACAGTGGCGCAACACCAGCATCAGAACCTGATTTGGAGTTTTTCAGCAATAACAGTAATCATAACCACGGCAACAATACTAATAATAACAATAACGGCAATATCAGCTCTGGACTTGTTGTTCAGTCTTCACCTATCCGACGGCCACATGAACAACCACGACTCGCATCTAATCGTCGTGCTATTACTCAAATGCCATCTTCAGGAAAGACTAGTAAATCACCATCTACCATTAACTCTAACAGCTACAACAAGTTGATTTTCCCTACATCATCTCAATTTAGCAAGGTTGCTAATAATAATCAGAAGCCTGTACCGGACGATTCGCCGCAAGAAAGCGCCAACTGCAACAACGGTAACAACAACAGCGGCAATACTAACAACAATAACAACACGAAGAAACGAACAATCTTGAATAAAGAAGGTAAAGAAGTCGCATACGAACCAGCATGTTGTATCAATTGCAACACGTATTCAACCAAAGTATGGCGACGACTCATGGTCGACGATGGAGCAAACAGTGGCTTGAAAACGTTTTGTAATCCTTGTGGATTGTACTATGCAAAGTATAAGCGGTATCGACCACGACGACTATGGGATACCGAGTATCGACGGATGGAAAACGCCAAGAAGAAGAAACAACAACAACAATCAGCATCAGGGTACAAAAAGATGGCCCCTTCTTCTTCCACTACATCCAACAAATCTTTACCTCCATCTGCATCAAGTCCTGCCATGGGCGGGTCATCATCTGGCTGGACTAGTAATTATCCAAAACATATGCACAGTGAAATCAAGTCTGCTGCCACATCAACTGCCGCGTCTCGTGTGTCAATGTCTTCTCCAGTTCAACCAAAAAAGTCAATGTCTACTTTCGCCACCTCCTCCACCACCGCCATCACTACCACTACCACTACCGCTCCTGCTGCTGCTGCTAACACTACAACTACTGCTGCACCTGGTTCGGAACCTGTTGCTGATGCAGCAACCACTTCTGTCACGAACACGCCGGTATTCTTCGACACTCACTCGTCGCCGCCGGTTCCGGCCGTGTATGATGGTGACTTTGATATCGTCAGTTCACCTGTTATTAGTGACGCATACCAAACCGCAAGTTCTCCACCTACTATCCGTGATGACGACGATGATGATGAAGATGATGAAAATACAGTAAGAAACAGCACACCTCCAACCGAGTTTGCATCTTCATCGTATCCAAACTCTGCAAAGAAACTGAAACAACATTTGTCGCCAAAAAAGACCAGTCACAGTGGAGAGGAATGTGATAAGGAGAACGTGCCGCCGCCACAGCCTGTGTCGGATGAAGACGCCATGCATGATTTGAATTATAAGGAAGTCGAAGCGTTGTTTAGTACGCCAAAACAGAGAACACCGGTTAAACAGACTGGGGATAGCAATGGTCACAGCATGAGTTTCACTCCAGCGAGTAATTTCCTGAATAAGGTGATCAAGGGGATTTTGGAGTCGCCGAGTGGGAAGAGGAATATGAATATGATGGACTTGGTGTCTAGTGATCCTGGGTTGTATGATGATGTCGATGCTCATCCATTTGCAATGTATGATGATGATGATGATGGTAAGCAGTGAAGAAGGAGGAGGTTTGTAGTTATATGGATATGTATGTTTAATGAATGTTTTATGATAAGTCAAGTCTACCTACGTGTGTACATTGACATTCTCGTCCAATTGTCCAAATTTTCGTGCCTAAAAAACACAAAACGCGTAAAATCTTAAAATTTCACGAAAAAAAATTAGAAGCTAAACTGGCAAAAAAGATAACTAGCGGAGGCCGGTTTCGATCCGGCGACCCTTGGGTTATGAGCCCAATACTCTTCCTCTGAGCCACTCCGCTTGAACCTGTGGCAACAAATTTTGTAAATTCAATAGGCTCTGAGTTTCTTGAGCCGCATGTCGCGCGGCGCAATTTTCAAAAGTTTGTTTTATCGTTTTTAACCCCTTAAATCAAGTGATAATAGGAGCTATATCAGTTCATAGATTTTATTAGCTGTCATATTTACGATTGATGTATTTTGTTAGGTGTTTAAACGTCAATTCAGCTAGCTATAGATCGTATAAGTTGGTGCGGCTCAAAATAGTTAATAGCCTGTAATACCATGAAAAGTTTCAATTCTTGGATTGATAAAGGCTTCTTTAGTTCTTTGGGATACTGTGGTTTCTAGATCTTGGTTGGGAAAAGGATTTGGTACGTATAGAGATGGAAAGGAGGGTATGCGATGTGTAAGTGCCTGTGAAAAACCTCATGGCATTCTGCTTCTGAAAAGACCGCTATCAGGAGCATCAGATGCAAACTCAACCAATAAATACAACATAAAGGTTATATAAATCAATAATAGTAGCCCCAAGTGATGTTGTCAGTAGTATATATACAGTAGTTGTAGCTAAGATTTGCTCCCAGGTTTTACTGTATATAATGTTGTACGTCATACTTTCTTTAATACATATAATTGAAAAATTCCATCTGCTTTAATGGTCACACCACCGATATCAGCATCATCAAACATCCGGAATAATTATCCTAGACATCTTATCTACCACCAATCCATGTCATGAGAACACCCGCCACAAGGTTTGATTATATACACCCCACGTACATTCTAATAGTATATATATATGGCATAGAAAGAGCTAATCCACGTCATATTTGAAGGATTATCTCTTTTTTTTTGGTTTTTGTTAATTGTTGATTTTTTAACAGGTAGAGGCTGTATGGAGGTACGTATTACGGCCGTGGTTTGCCTACTATAGCTCGGTCCCCCGGGTATTGACATTGTAATCCCGACATGCAGAGAGATGTTCCATAAGGTGTATTTGTTTCCTCATTGTTACTTCTTTATTAGTGAAGGTACAAATCGGCTCAATTATCACATTAAAGACGTTTTACTTCACCAGATGGCTAGTCGTCATTGTTTTTTGCAACAACTAATCTTGTTGACCTTGGTGGTTGTGGCGTGAGCCAAGCCACTCACTCCAATAATGATAAGGCTCCTTCTATAAAATGAGCAACTGACTCACCAGCAGCAGCATTACATATATTCGATACCCCAGGAATACAACCATGATGTGCGGATGGAGCTACTACTAGTCTAAGTATATTGTGCGTTACCCCTACCGTTTTCATTGGCCGGTTTCTATCTGTGGCCAAACCCACGAGCTGTCCATACAGCCATTGCCAAAGCCAGCCTCCCGTAGCAACTGCCCATACTCCTCCAATGTATTAGCAACGGTCAGTGTCTTGTCAGAATGCGCTTCCGTCATGCTATCCATCCCCCTGTGATACACCACTACGCTGGATAACCCTGGGTGTTGCAACAGCACCTGTTCAAATAACTCCACTCTACTACCAAGACGACTCAAGTCCAATACCAGTACGTAACAAAACAACCGCTCCAATCGCGGGCACGTCTTGGCGAGAAAGTATAGACTTTCATCAAAGTGCGTCGATTTCAATGATAGCGCCTTCAAATTCGGCGCTACATTATTACAAACTACTGTTGATAGCGGCTGGAGAAAAAATTTTGCAGATGTGCTTAGGTACTGTACCGAATTGATTCTAGCCCAGTCACCATCAAACAAGATTCCCATCTTGACGCAATTAGGAAACATCCAGTATTTGAGACGCGGGTCACAATAGAAAGAAAACACAATACTTTCAATGTGTGGATACCAGCCGGACAATTCGCCATCAAAAGACTCAACATTTACCTCCAAGTGTCGTATATTGTTTGGCAATTCCGGGATAAAATCCTTCTTGGCTCGTTTTGCTATAACTGATAACTTGTCTAGTCCGTGCAACCGACGTAAGATCTGGAAATTCACCATTATCGTGTCACAACGCAGAACAAGCACTTTGATAGCAAATTTGTTGAGGAGGGACGTAGGCAAGAGTAAAGACTCATCGTGGTAATGTTTCACCAACCGCTTCAGATCATGCTGGCGGTGGATCGGCAGCGGTGATTTGCTGCTACCATATGTTCTTACATAAAAGTTTGGAGTAGGTGCTGGCGGGGAAGCAGACGAGAGTACATTAAGAGCGTCCGTGGTGTCCCACCCACGGTTGAGTTCCGATTGACGACGTGTCATGGCGCCGTACGGTTGCCGCACAAACGCAGTGGTCAGGTTGGTGCAGTATTTAGGAATGATCTTGGTGATTAGCAACACCATCAGCAATGATGGTGGCCACCGTGGCACTTGAGATACTTTTGTAGGACCATGAAGACAGGGAATGTTGTACGGCTGGACACAAGCTCCCCATGAAACTTCCTGGAGTCCACGAAACAAAAGTCCATCGAATCCCTGGGCCAAGATCATTTGATAGAGCGAGGTGACATTACGTCGATGGACACGTCTTCTGCCGTCGTATTGTGGTAATATAAAGCTAGAAAAGTAACCAGAACGACCTAGATGAAAATGCAAGTGTCGTGGAAAGTCCGGGGGTATAATTAAGCTAAAGCGGCGGCATGTTTGGCGTAGAGCTAGTTTGTCAGGTTTAAGAAGGTTGCTGATGATGAGCAATATTAGCTCTGGGGGGAGTTGGTTGATGATCATAGTTAGAGCGTTTCCATGATAAGGAGTTATCATAAACAATGTGGTATATGTAAGTTGAGTGTTGTGTAGTGACAGGTATTGGTCCGTATCGTGTGTGGTTCGGCTTGTACTGTCCGTTTTAGGTCAAGTCGTATTGAGCCGGGGATCATATGCGCAGGTTGTGCCATACTCAAAAATATTAGTGTTCCACAACCGCTCGAGGCGATGCGTTGTGATGCCAGTATGCGGCTTGGTGTCATATGGGACGCACAGGGAGAGTCTTTCTTTCTCTTTTAATTTGTCTTATTACTGAAGTCTCTGCTCAAAAGCATTGAGCTCCGATATACATAGGACTATATAAAATAATGTTTGGAATTAGAGCCGAGAGTATATTACCCCGACTGTGCGGCTCATGTTCGTGACCAAAGATATAATGCGGGCAATATAGCTGTATTCTTTCATGTAATTTTCCTAGAATCTTAACTGACACTACTTATTGTTCTCAGCACCATTTGCACCTTTCCTTCGTACTTGCCCAGTTCTACGTTGGACGGTCACTACGAACCATCGTACGTCTACTACATGCATCCACTATATGGTCTAACGACGGACTGTGGGTACCGTTCAGCAGGGTCGGTAATGCACCGGTTGATGGTATCCCGGTGTGGGCGGAACGCCAACATGCCAAATTCGGATACAAATCGGCTGGCCAGCTTAGCCCAGTTTTGATACTTTTCTTGAGTCCCGTGCCACACGTTCCATTGTCACTCTCCTGCATCATTACATACATTTCAATACCCCAGAAATACAATTATAATGTTCGTCGCAGCGACTTGGAAGTATAAGTATCCTGTGTGAGCGTTACCCACCGTTTTTCACAGGTACGTTTCTACATCAGGCTTAACCCACGAACACACCATGCTGCCATTTCCAAAGCCAGCATCCCGTAGCAACTGCCCAAACTCCTCCAATGTATTAACAACGGTCAGTGTCTTGTCAGAATGCGCTTCCGTCATGCTATCCATCCCCCTGTGATACACCACTACGCTGGATAACCCTGGGTGTTGCAACAGCACCTGTTCAAACAACTCCAACCTGAAAACCGGTGGTCTTACTCTACTATCTAGAGTCCATTCATCATCATCTTCTGAAGAATCATCATCATCATCATCTGAAAAATCATTCATCACGATCACGTAACAAAACAACCGCTCCAATCGCGGGCACTTCTTGGCGAGGTAGCGTAACCTTTTATCAAAGTACGTCTCTTTCAATAACAACACCTTCAAATTCGGCACTACATTACTACTAACCACTTTTGATAGCAGCCAGAGGAAACTTTCCGCGCTTGTACTTAAATATTGTACCGGATTGATACTAGCCCAGTGTCCATCAAACTTGATGGTCATCTTGACGCAATTTGGAAACATCCAGTACTTGAGCCGCAAGTCACAATGGTCGCCAAGCACAATACTTTCAATGTGTGGATACCAACCGAACAATTTGCCATCAAAAGACTCAACATTTACCTCCAAGTGTCGTATATTGTTTGGCAATTCCGGGATAAAATCATGCTCGACGTTATTTGCTATAACTGTCAACGAGTCTAGTCCGCGCATCCGACGCAAAGTCTGGAAATTCACCGTTACCTTGTCACATAGCAGAACAAGCACTTTGATAGCAGATTTGCTGAGGAGGTACGTAGGCAAGAGTAAAGTCTCATCATGGCAATGTTTCACCAACCGCTTCACTTCTTGCTGGCGGGTCGGCGGGTTCCAAGGCGATGAAGTGCTATTAAACTCGTATGTTCTTACCGAAAAGTCAGGATGGGATGATGTCGGGGAGGCAGACGAGAGTAGATTTAGCGTGTCCGAGATGTACCACCCAGGCTTGAGTTCCGATCGGTGTGTCATGTCGCCGTATGATTGCTGTATAAACGCAGTGGTCAGGTGGGTGCAGTATTTAGGAATGATTTTGGTAATTAGTAACACCATCAGCAATGATGATGGCCACCATGGCACTTGAGATACTTTTGTAGGACCATGAAGAGACGGAATGTTGTACGGCTGAAAACAGGATGGCCATGTAACTTCCTGGATACCACGAAGCAGAGGTCCATTGAATCCCTGGCTCAGAATCATTTGATAGAGCGAGGTGACATTTCCTCGATGGACACGTCTTCTGCCATCGACTTCTGCCATAGAGGTACGTACGTTACGAGGATGTCCTAGATGGAAATGCAAGTGTCGAGGAAAGTCAGGGGGTATAATTAAGCTAAAGCGGCGGCATGTTTGTCGTAGAGCTAGTTTGTCAGGTTCAAGGAGGTTGCTGATGATGAGCAATATTAGTTCTGTGGGGAGTTGGTTGATGCTCATAGTGGCAGAGGGGCCATGATAAGGAGTCACCATAAACAACGTGGTATATGTAGGTTGAGTGTTTTGTTATGACGGGTATTGGTCCGTATCCGTGTGTGTGGTTCGGCTTGTACTGTCCGTTTTAGGTTAGGTCGTATTAGGCCACAACCGGATCATATGTAATGAGAGCAGGAGCTGTTTCACAGCCGCTCGCGGCGCTGCGATGTGATGTCAGTATGCGGCTTGGTGTCTTTCTTTCTCTTTTAATTTGTTTTTATTACTGAAGCCTCTGCTCGAAAGCATGGGTACGACTATATAAAATAATGATAGTACTAATAAGGCATCCCGAAACGTGCGTCTAACATCGCGAGACGCTTTGATCCACACAAACTGGAGTTACTAGACGCTCATTCTGATGTGCCATGTTGGCATCGCTTTCACCTTCTGCCCTGCTGCCTGCTAGATGAGATAATTGCTTGCAGTACCTAATATTTTCTCCAACTTCCAACTTCTAGCGACACCGCTTCGACACAGGAAAGTGGGATAAGACCAATAGAGTAGTATTAGACGTCACTTTCTACGAGTAGTTGAAACCAGGTGCAGTCAAAACTACCATTGGAAAACCCAGCCTCCCGTAGCAACTCCCGAAACTTGTCAACTCGATTAACATGAATCAACATGATGATGATGACGA